>JAJJKW010001523.1:0-83136 GCA_023805745.1 Isotricha sp. YL-2021b | reverse complement strand
TTTTTCTTTTGTATTTATCTCTTTCTTTTTTTTAAGACTTTAATATTACCTAAATTCAATTAATATTTATATTTTTTTTTAATTTTTTTTTCGATTGCAATCTTTTTAAAACCAAACAATTATTCACTTTTTGTAATATTTTGTCCTTAAAAAATATTTAATTCATGTTATAAATATCAAATATAGTCTAAAACTAAGAACATTTTATGACCTAAAACAAAATAATTAATTATTTATTATTAATTTTTTGAACATTATTTCTTAATCAAAATATTTAAAAATATTATTTTTCAAATAAAAATATAGATTTATTGGAAAAATAAAAATTAAATTTATTTCTCATCTTTGAGAATAATTTTTCATTCAAAGAAAATTAGATAGTGAATATTTTCAAAATTTTTTATAAAAATTATTCATTTCAAAAAGGAATTATTTTTTTGAATATACTTTTTTCAGTTGAGTTTTTGTTTATTGATTTTAAAAATTGTTTAATAATAATGATTAAATTAAATTAAAATTTAATATGTCAAAGTCTAATTTTAGGAATAAAAATGAAAATTCAAATTTTTCAAAATCAAAAGGGAATTGGGAATTACATAAAAAATTAGAAAAAAACTATAATAAATATTTATCAGAAAATCAAAATAATATTAAATTAAAAGGAAATTCAAATTTTAATGATAGACCAATAACATATTATTTAAATAATAATAAACAACCAATAACAAATGATAATTTAACTCCAATCCCAATAAGAGAAAAAAAATATTTGAAAAAAGCAGAAAAAATAAAAGAATATTCAAATATGCAACGTACAGTAGTTAATATGAGAAGAATAGAATACAATAATAAATTAACACATAAAAAAAAACTAAATTATAATGAATATTATTATAAAATTCCTCTTATTATTGAAATCCAAAGATTATGGAGAAAAAGATTTATTAGAATTTCAAAAAATGCAGAAACAATTCAAGCTAAATTTAAACAATATATTTATAGAAAATATTTTTTAATTTCGAGAGAATTAAAATTAAAAGTTGATAAATTTATACTAATTATTCAAAAAGTTCTCTTTTTTAATTTTTCAAGAATTAAAATTTTAAAATTAAACAAAGATTATTGTTTCATAACTAAAACAAAAGGAAGATTTGATGAAATAAAATTAATTCAAAGTTATATAAGAAATTATTTAGTTACAAAAAATTGTAAAAGAGTATATAATAAAAAAAAATGTGTTTTTATAAGACCAATACAAGATTTACAATTAAATAAAATAAAACAAATTCAACATGCAACAATAAATTTTTTAATTGTAATGAAAGGAAAAAAAAAGAAATTAAATTCTTTTACAGCTATAAAGAAAATAATTCCATTATCAAAAATAATAAAAATTCAAAGATTTATTAAAGGAATTTATAGAAAAAAAATAAAAAATAATATTCCAAAAGAAGGATTTGACAGAAATTATTATTTTACAAAACTAATAAATGTAGAAACAGAAGAAGATAAATATGAAATTAAAAGATTTAAAATGAAATATAATACAAGAGTAATACCATTTAGAAAAATAAGTCTTAAATTTATAATAGCTCCAAAAATATGTTTAATAACAAAAATTCATAAAAAAATAGAAAAGATTATTTTAATCCAAAAGTATATAAGACAATTTCTAAATAATATTGCAAAAGAATATGATTATATTGATATACCAAAAAATCATGAATATATAACAAAATATGATTTAGTAATGTTTGAACAATGGAAATTAATTTATTTACAAAGAAAAATAAAATATTTTTTATATAGAGAAAAAGTAAGAAAATTTGTTTTTAATAAAGTATTAATTGAACCAAAAATTTTGACAAAAAATATAAGAACTTCAACAGAAAAAATATTCCAAAGATTATCAAAATTAAGAATAGAATATGATAAAAATTTAATTTCTATGGTTGTTAGAATTATAGAAAATACAAGAAAAGCTTGTGCAAGATTATGGTTTTATAAATTGAAAAATTCAAAAAAAAGAAAATTAAAAATGATAATTAAAAAAGTAGAAAATAAAGATGATTATATACCAATAAATCCATTATTTTTAATTAAAAAAAGAAATAAATTACATCCAATTTTACAATCAATTAAAATTAGAAATAAACCAAAAAGAAAAAGTAATTTTTCTTTACCTTCATCAGATTTATTTCATACTTTAATTTTTAAGAAAAATGAAAATGAATCTGAAAAAATTACTGAAGAAGATGAAAAAGAAAAAAATGAAGAAGAAGAAAATGAAAAAGTTGATGAAGAAAATAAAGAATCTCCAAATTTAAATAAATTAAGAAATAGTAATAAAGGAAAAACTCTTAAAAAAAAAATGACAATTATAAAAGAAGAATCTTCAGAAAATTCTTCTATAAATTCTCAAATTATAAATAGTGATAAAAAAGAATTGCCAAAAAATCATTCAACTAAAAATCTTGAAAAAATAACTATAAAAAATTCACTTTTTGATAACTTTCATACTTATAATGAAAAAATAAAAAAAAATCCAATTTTAGATAATTTAATTGATGTAAAAAATGAAGTTGAAAAAAGGAAAAAAAAAATGAGAAATACAAATCTTAGAAAAAAATCTAATAGTTTAATTATTATGAGAGACATTGATATTTTAAATGAAGAATTTAATTAAATTTTTATGATATTTCATATATAAAAATATTTATATTTTTTTTTTCAAAAGAATAATTTAAAAGAATTATTTAAAATTACAAAAAGTAGAAAAAATTAAACAATAAATAGAAAAACAAATATATGAATCAAAATCTTAATTTTAATAGTTCTTAAAATTATAATTTAAAAATAAAACAATAATTATCTTCTTTCCAAATAATATGAAAAAATTAAAAAATTAACACTTATTTTTTACAATTAAAAACAAAATAAAAAAAAAACAACAAATAAAACTCAAAATATCATATTTTCATAATCAATTTTTTGTTTTAACTGTGATCTTCTTCTTTCATCTAAACTAGTATTAACTTTATAATCAATAACTCTACATTTCTCAGATAAATGTAATCTATTATTAATATAAAGTTCTCTATCTTTATTTAAACTATCCATAAATTGATTAATTCTAGTTTCAACTAATCTTGAATTAACAATAGCATCAATTTCTTCTTTAAAAGGTTCAAAATTATCTCCAATAGAATTTATATAAGCATTAACATCAGTTTCTCTTAATTTTTGTATTTGATTTAATAATTCTTGATATAATGCTTTTCCTTCTTCACTCATTTCCATTTTCATTTGAAATTTAATTGTTTCTATTATTTTAAAATCTTTTACTTTTGTTTCTAAATCTGCTTCTTCTATTCTTTTTATTCTTGGACGAGTTAATTTAACTTTTACTGATTGTTTTTTCTTTTCATTTTCTTCTCTTTCTTTTTTTTCTTTATAATATTTACTCTTTGGATTATTATAATCTAAATTAATTGTTGTCATTCCTGTTTTTTTCTTTTGCATTTTTATTTTTTGTTCTTCTAATAAATTTATTTCTTTTAATAAATTTGAAGAAAAAAGTGCTTTATGTGGATTTGAAAATTTATTTCTTGGTTTTGTTTCTACATTTTCTTCTATTCTACTATTATTATTTTCTAATTTATTATCTTCATTTGATTCATTTGTTTTTAAAGGATAAATATTATTTTTAAATTTACTATATATACTATCATCACTTGGAGTATATGTTATTTTAAATACATTTTCATTAAAATGAATTTTTTTTTCTTCTTTTTCTTTTGAAGTATTTTCCTTATTTTTTTCATTAGTATTATTATTATCATTTTCAATTTCATTTTCATTATTATCTTTTATTTTATTTTGATTATTTTGTAATATTGGTTTTTTTATTGGTTGATTTTTTGTTATTCCTGCTAAACCCCATGTATTTACTTTTTTTATTTCTTCTTTTTTTTCCTCTTTTTCTTCCTCTTCTTCTTCTTCTTCTTCTTCTTCCTCTTCATTTTCTTCATTTTTTTCTTTATTTTCTTCTAAATCATAATATTTTAAATTTCTATATTCATTGAATAAATTTTCATTATTTTCTTCTAATATATCTTTTTCTTTTTTATTTTCTTCTAATTTATTATCTTCTAATACTATTTCTAAGTTTTCATTTAATTTATTTTCATTTTGTAATTTTTTTGAACTTTTTTTTTTTAATGTTTCTTTTTCTTTTTGTTCTTTTTTTTCTTTTTCTAATTCTTCATAATCAATATTTGGATCATATGCTTGATAAGAATCTTCTTTTGTATCTGTTTTTTTTCTTTTACTTTTTTTTTTAGATATTATTTTATTTGATAATTGTATATTTTCTCTAGTACTTTTTCTACTTTTATTTTTATTTGTTTTTCCAATAATTTCATCATTAATACTTTTATTTCTTTCTTTTTTTGATTTGTTTGAAATTTCATTGTTATCTAAGATATAATTAGATTGAGCTTCGGAATCCTTATTTTTTACTAATTTATTTTTTGACACTGAATTATTATTTTTATCTTTGATATTATAATTATTGTTATCAATATTATTTTTATTCATTTCATTTATGTTTTCTTCAGTGTTATTATTATTTATATTTTGTATAAATTTAACATTTTTATTTTGGCTTAAAGAAACATTTTCACTATTAATATTTGTTGTATTATAATATGTATTTGTATTATTATATGTATTATTATCTGATATATTATTAGTTTTATTATTATTATATATATTTACTGCATTATTTTTAAAGTTAGTAAATGCACTTCCATAATTATTTTCTTGATTTGGGTTTAATGCTCTCAATGTATTTAAATTTGTATAATTATTTGAAGATAAATTATTACTATCAACAGGAAAACCTTGTTCATTTATATTTGGTGGTGTTTGAATTATATTTCCTTTTTCATCATAAATATATAAATTATTTCGATTATCAAAATTATAATTTAAACCAAAATTTTTAATTGGTCCTCCTTGTTTTTTAATATTTTGAGCTTTATTATATAAATCCCAAATTCCTCCACTATTTAATCCATCAAAATTTAAAGAACTTTTTAAATTTATAATTTTTTCTTTATTTTGATTTTTCATTAAATTATAATAATTATTTTGAGGGTTATTCACTTTATTATAAATATGAGGATTCATAAAATTAATTTCAGTTCTATTCATATTATTATCATAATTGAAATTATCATATAAATTTTTAATTTGTGTTTTATATATTTCTTCAGCCATATTATTAATATCTTTTTCTGTTAAAGGTCTTACTGCATTTATTAAGGGAATTAAAGTTTTTTTATAATCATCTCTTAAAACAACTGATGAAAAATTTTTTATTTTACAATATAATTCCATTTGTTGATTTGTTTCTAATTCTAAATTTTTTCCTTCTTCAAATAACATATTCATTACTAAATCTTCATTATATTTTTCATTTTTATTTGTATAATAAGCAACTTTTCTTACAACTCTATTAATTATTTTATCAAAATAATTATTATCAGATATTTTTAAAATAGGAATATTTTTTTCATTTTTTTTTTCATAATCTCTTAAACTTTCAATAATTTTTGCAGAATATAATCTCATTTGATCTTCATCATCTTTTTTTTTAATAAAAAATTTAAATTTTTCCAAATCTTCTTTGTTTTTAATTGAAATAAAATTTTTATAATTTATATTGGTATTTGAAAAACTATTTTTAATTTTTGCTTTTTTATTATTATTATTTAATCTATGATTAATTAAATTGTAAATATCTTTTTCATATTGCCTTGAGAATTTATTTGAATCATAATTTATATTAATATTATTTGGAAAATTTGAATCCATTTTAATTTCAATTTTCATTTCATTACTTTTATTTTTTTTTAGTTTACTTTTTATTGTTCTATTATCTTTTATTATTTGTGCTGGTTTATATGGAAATTTTACATGAGAAATAGTATTTCTAAGTATATTATCATCTTCAATATAATTTGAATTAGTAAATAAAACTTTATTATTCCTTATTAAATCCTTTTTTTTTGGTTTTGAAAAATTAGTATATGTTTTATTAAAAGATGATATATAATTACTAAATGATGATGTTGTTGATAATATTTGTTTATAAAATGACTTTCTTGAAGTAGAATTAATATTTGGTAAAATCATTGTTTTTTATTAATTATTATTTAACTCAATTTATTAGTTATTCATATTTAATCATAAAATTTTATATTCAATTTAGAAAAATCTTATTTAAAATTAATTAAATGAAATCCAATAAAATTTTTAGTGGACTTCCTTTTAAAAATATTTCAAAATTAAATTTTCATGATATATTATATAATAATAAAAAAAAAGTAAGTCTTACAAAAATAATAAAAAAAAAATCAATATCAAGATGTTCTCTTAAGAATTTATCATTTAATAATGTTAAAAAAAACCATTCTTCTTCTCTTGATTACAAAGAAAATCCGTTAAAGAAAAATATGAATATATCTTTATCTAATAATAATAGTATAGAACCATTTTCAAATATAACTGTTTCTTTTAAACCTAAAGAAATTATACCTAAATCAACAAAAGTTTTTGAAATTAATAATTATTGTTTCAAAAATGAGAAAAATGATGAAAATGCATTATTTTCAAAAATCGATATTAATAAAAGAAAAAAAATAAAAAATATTTCCTTTAATTTAGAAACTTCACTTAAGAAATTAAATTTGAATGACGAAAATGAAACGAATATTTTATTATTATATAAAAAATATTTAGCATATTTTATAGCTTTGGAAGATTATATTAAATTAATTTCATCATATGATGAAAAAAAATTATTAAATGATATTAAAAAAGGAATAGATAATTTTTTTAATAGTATAGCTAAGATAAATAAAAATTTAATAGTTGAAAATTCAAGGTTAAAAAGTGAGAATGATTTAAAACATTCTTTGAAAATTAAAGTTAAATTGGATCGAAATGAGAATAAACCACAATATAATTCATTTAAAAAATTGACAAATAAAAAAAAAGGAAAAAACCATACAAATAATTTTGATAAAAATGAGAACTATAGTGATGATTCTAATTTAAGTTATTCTGATTTAGATTCAATAAGATTTAATGATAAAATAGAAATGAAAAGAATTAATTCTTATGATTCAATTCCAAAATTAAATTTAAAATTTTTTCATTCTCCTTCAAATAAAAGTTTTATTAAAATTAAGAACAATAATAATGAGCATTCAAAACATAAAAGGAGTATAATTCAATATCTATTTAATCCAAATTGTTTCCCAGTTATATAATATTATATAATATTTATTAATTGTATTATTAGAAAAGTTATAAGTTAACTATCAATGATTTTTGGAAATATATTTTTTTTTTTATATTCATCTTTTAAAAAATGAATTTTAATATATTTTTTAGTTTTAATTTTATATTAAATTAGTAAAATAATTCCTATGATAATAAATTATTTTTATTTAATTAATTATTTTATTCATAAAATTACAATTTATATAATTCTTTAGGATATATTTCTCTAAATAATGTAAAATATATTCTTACAAATATTATTTATTAATTTGATCCTCTTTTAGATCTTACTTTTCTTATTTCTTCCCAATTTTTATTTTTTTTGTTTTTTCTTTCTTTTTTTAAATACGCTAAACTTAAAAATCTATTTACAACATCAAAAAAAATATCTTTATTATCAAACTCAACATTATTTACTTTATATTCAAAATCATTTTCAATTTTAGAAAGAATTATATTTGTTTCATCAAAATTTTTTCTAGCATTCTCATTTAATAAATCATTTGTTTTAGTAATAGATAAAATTAAAACATTATATTTATTATCAATAATTTTATATTTCATTTTTTCAATTAAATCATAAATATAAGTTGCACTTAATGGATTTTGAGAATCAATTATCATAATCATTCCATCAGAAATTTTATAATAAACATTAATCATTTCTGTATTTGCTAATATACTATTTGTATCTAATAATTCTAATCTAATATAATTACCTAATAATTTAATAGTTTTTTTTCTAATATCCATAATACAAAATTTTTGATTTTCTTTTTTTATTTCTTCATTAAATAATTTTGATATAAAATAACTTTTTCCACTATTTTCGCTTCCCATTACTAAAAACTTTAAAATATCTTGAGTAATATCTACATTTTGTGATAACAATTGACTTGAATTTATATATGATAAAATACTTTCTTCATCTAAATTTTTTCCATTTTCTAAATTATAAATTTCATCAAAAGTATTACTTCTACTATTTTTAATTTGTTTAAAAAAATTATATTCTAAATCATTTTTGTTTTTCATAGTTTTCATTTTTAATTTATTTAAATATTCAGTATTATCTTTTTTTCCTTCACTTTGCCAACTTTGTTTTTTGAAAGAAAAATCATCATCTTCACCTTTTAATATATTTTTAGAACATAAATTATCATAGAACATATTTTTATCTTTTTTTTTAATTGAAAGATTTAAATTACCTAATTTATTCATTAAACTTAATTCTGCTTCTTCTGCATTTTCTTCTTTTTGAGTAATTTGAAAACAAGAATTTACTCCTAATTCATCAAGTTCTAAATCATCAAAATAACTATAAGTCTTTTCTTTTGAAGGAGATTTTTTTTTTTTTGTAAATGGTGAAATTCTTGAATTTCTTCTTTCCATTAAACTTTTTTTTTTATCGTATATTTTTTCAAATTCTTCCTCATTTTTAGCATAAAAACTTACTGAACGCTTCCTCATTAAATTTAATGTTTTTAGTTTTATATATAAACATAATATAAAAATTTTTTATATTATAAAATGGAATTTTTTTATTTTATAAATTTATAATCCTACTTTTAATTTAGAAATTATTGAAATATGATTAGTGGATAATTCATTATATTTATTTTTTAATTTGTTTAATATATTTATTTTTTTAATTAATTCATCATTTAATTTTTTTGTTTCTTTTTTAGAATTTTCATAATCTTCTCTTGTTAATAATTTACCATAGTCTTTTCTATCATTATTAATTATTGAATTAATTTTACCAATATAATCCTCTTCTTTTAATTTATTAATTTGAAATTGTCTTTCATTCTTTTGTATTTCTTTTTTTATAGGAATTAAATTTTCAATTTTATTTTTTAATATAGTATTTTGTTGATTTATTTTATTAATTTCTTTTTGAATATTATGAAATTGTTCTTTTTTATTTTGTATCCCCAAAATAATTTTCTTAACTTCCATTTTCAATTTTATAATTTCAATCATTTCTAATCTTTTAAAATCATCATTATTAGTAGAAAAAATCATATATATAAAAAAATAAAATATAAAGAAAAAATATAAAAAATAAAAAATGAATGTAAATATAAACAATTTTTTTATTCGAAAAAATCAAAAAAATTTTTAACCAAAAAGACTTTTAGCTCCACTAAATAAAGACCCAATAAGAGAACCAGAACCTCCAATAGCATTATTACCAAAATCAATAAAAGTATTTGAAGAAGAAGCATTTTCTCTTAATTCAATTAATCTTTCTAAACTATCAATATCAGTATTTATTACAATTCCATCATTAATCATTTCATCAATTAAAGTAACAACTTTACCATAATTTTTTAAAATAGAATTTCTAGTAAATTTATAATTTATTATTGTTCCTAAATTACTTTCAAATATTTTATAAAATTCTGCTCCTAAACATTCATTATCATTCTCATTTAATCCAATAAATATTGCAATATCACCTTGTAATTTAAATAATATATTATAATTATCTATATTTATTATATCTAATTCTTCATTTTGAGGATTTGTATCTTTTACTAATATACATATTCTTTTTTCAAACTCTCTTTGTTGATCTTCATCTTCAATGCTATAATATTTACCATATATTATTTTTCCTCTGTTATCAAATATTAATATAAATTTTATGCAACATACTATTTGATTAAGTTTTGCTTCTTCCATTTTTGATAAATTCAAATATTTTTTTCTTTAATATTTTATTTTTTTTTAAATTGATTATTAAATGAAATTAAAAAATAAATTAGAGCTTTTTTTAAATTTATTCAAAATCAAATTTCTATATATTTAAACATACTGTAAATTAATAATAAAATTAAATTTAATACACTTATTAAAATATAAAATAAGTAATAATCCGTTTAAGTTTAATTTGATAATTTATCTTAATAATTCCTTTCCAATATAAATTATAATGAAATTAAAAAAAATAAATGGAGTATTACAAAATAATTATCTTAATAAAATTAATTTGTTTTTTCTATAATATATTTTGTTTTCTCCAAAAAGTAAATTCTACTCAAATCGAAATCCCAAAAATAAAAAATAACATAACTCCACAAAATTCATTTTCAAAATCAACATCTCAAAATATAAATCCCTTAGAAATTGAATATGAAATATCAAAATTAGATAATAATTATTTTGTAATAAGTACAAAAGATGGTAATCTTCATTTATATGAAAAAAATCCATTTTTAAAAAAAAGATGGACAATAAATTTAGGTGAAGAATTAATAAGAACAAATATAATAGGAAAAGATATTATAAATGAAAATAAAGTTTTAATTCCTATGGATGGTAAATTATTTATAGTAACAAATGAACCTGATATTCAATTTGAAGAATTTGCAATTCCAATAACAGATTTAGTTAATAGAAGTCCTTTTTCTTTATATTTTATGCCAAATTATTTATTTATTGGAAATAAATTATCAAATTTATTTACAATAGATATTGAAAGTGGAAATGTTGTACAAAATGAATTTATTTTTAATAAAAATTATAATAATAATAATAATAAAATTATAAATGTTTTCAGAGAAGATTATACTTTAATTTGTTTAAAAAATAATGAACAAGTTTGGAATACAACAGTTAGTGATATTGTTATTGTAAATGAAGGAAGTTATAATGAAATGATGATTGGATATGATTATATGAAAAATAATATAAATAATTTTGATATTGATATTAATCAAAATGAAATTATTAGTATTCATGATTATGATAATAAAAGAAATTTTCCTGTTAAAATTTATGAACAAAATCATGCTATGAAAACTACTGATACTAGTTTTTTTGGAAGATATGATGATGGTTATTTTTTTTATTCTGAATGGGATTATGATGATGAAAAATTTAAAAAATTAATGAGTAATTTTAATAAATCAAGTAAAAATAAAAAGAGAATTAATATCAAATCTTTTTTTTTAATTCTTTTTCTGAAATTTTCTGAAGGAAATTATCTTGATCATTTTCTTATTTTATTTTTTATTTTTTCTATTTCTTATTTAATTTATAATAATTTTTCTAAGAAAGATAATAATAATAAAGTTAAATTAGATAATAATAATTTAAAAAATTTAAAAAAAAATAATTCAATAGAACAAAAAAAAACTGAAGATGAAAATATTAAAAATGCCAAACAAGAAAAATTAGAAAATAAAATTGAATCTCCTTTAGAAAAAATAATAAAAGAAATTCCAAAAATAACAAATCAAAATATAATAAATCCAAAAAAAGAAATTGAAGATGAAAAAGAAAAATTAAAAAAAACACCAGAAAAAAAAATATCCTTAAATTTAAATTCAAATGGAATATGGGATTCAAATTCAGAAAGTTCAGATTCATCAAATGAAATAATAACAATGATATCAAAAAAACAAAATGACATAAATAATAATATAGAAAACAATTTAAATAAATTAAATTTAAATTTAAAAAACATAAATGAGGAAGAAAAAAAAGATAATAATAATATATTAAAAAAAGATTCTTTATATTTATCAAGAGGAATAACTCGTTTAGAAAGAGATTTTAAAGAATTTGAAAAATTAGGAAAAGGAGGATTTGGTTGTGTTTTAAAAGCAAGACATAAAATAGATGATAAAATAAATGCAATTAAAATTGTAAAATTAGAAAATTTAAATGAACAAAATGTTATTAGAGAAGCTCAAACTATGACTAAAATTCATTCTGAACATATTGTAGAATATAAAAGTTGTTGGTTTGATGCTTCTTTAGGAAGTTTAGAATATTTAGTTAATGATAGTGAAAGTGAAGAAGAAGAATATGAAGAAGATTTTTCTAAATCTTATTCTCATAAAAGAAATCATAGTAGACATTTAAAAAAAATTGATGAAAATGAAGATGAAGATAAAGATGATATTAGTAATTTATTTAATTATAAAAGATCTAATTATTATAATAATATTAAAAATATTGATAATATTGATAATAATATAGATAATAATAATGATAATAGTTTTAATTATAGATCTAGTTCTCATTCTAATTCTAATGAACCAAGTATTGTTTTTTGTGATAATGATAATAATAAATCTAGTAATAGTATTATATTTGGTGATAATACTATTAAAACTAATAATAGTATAATATTTGAAGATAATACAAATAAATCTAGTAATAGTATTATATTTGGTGATAATACTATTAAATCAAAAGATAATAATATTTTTGAAGATTCAAAGAATAACACTGAAAATAGTAATAATAAAAATAATAGAAGTAAAAGATATAAATATAGAATAAACAAAAAAGAAAATTATTCAAGCCAAAATTTATCATTTAGTTCAATAAAAAATGATAAAAATGCATTTTCTCCTAATAATGAATTTTCTCGTAAGAAATTTAAATCAAAAACTGATTTAGTAAATTTCCCTTATTTACTGAATTTATGTGATGATAATTATATAGCAAAAAAAATATATGAAGAACCAAATAGTGACACAGAAAGAAGTAATAATAAAACAAAAAAAAATAAAAAAAAGCAAAAATTTGATATAGATTTTAGAGATGATACATCAAAATCAATAACAAGAAAAAGTAAAATATCATTAAAAGAAACACCAAAATTAAAAACATATTTTTTTATTCAAATGGAATTTTGTGAAGGATTAACATTACGTCAATATATAGATAATAATATAGAAAATGGATTATCAGATAATACAATATTTACATTTACATATCAATTATTAAAAAGTTTAAAAAAAATTCATGAACATAATATAATACATAGAGATATAAAACCAGATAATATTTTTGTAATAAATAATAATTCAATAAAAATAGGAGATTTTGGTTTAGCAACAGAAATGAAAGAAATAAAAAAAGAAAAAGGAAGTAAAAATAATTTATTATTACCATATAAAAGAAAAAGTTCAAGTAGTTTAATTAAAGGTTATAATGAAAGTTGTTTAGAAGGAACTCCAATTTATATTAGTCCAGAACAATTAGAAAGAAAAAGTATAAATGAAAAAGTAGATATTTATGCTTTAGGTTTAGTTTTATATGAAATGTGTGGTTGTTTTTTAACTCAAATGGAAAGAAGAAAAAGTTTAGAAAATTTAAAATTAAATAGAATTATTGTTGATAAAGTTTTAAATAAATTTCCTATTCAAAGTAAATTAATTTTGAAAATGACTGAAAGAAATGCTAGAATTAGACCTAATGCTAAAGGAGTTTTAAAAAGTGAAGAGTTTATTGAGTGGAAAGAAGAACGAAAAAAATTATTAGATTTGTAATTCAAATTTTAAATTTTTTATTAAAATTGTTTATAGAGATAATTTATTGTGAAAAAAATAATAAATAAAAATTCCAGTTTCCTTTAAAATATATTTCTATAATTCTTTTGTTTCTCTTTTATTATTTTTTATTCTATTTTATATATATTTTGATTATTTATTTAGTTAAAATGAATAATCAAAAAATTCAAAAAATAAAGAAACTAAATAATAATGTTTTTGGACCTTGTCTTCAAAAAAATGAACCAATAAAACTTAAAGGAACAGTTAAAAAATGTATTCATTATGATTGTAATAATAGATTAATGGAAGACAATGAAGATATTCCTGAAGAAAATGAAATTTATATTAAAGAAAATTTACTTAAAAATAAAATAGAAGATAATAGTTTTTTGTAAAATATATTTTTATATAATTTCACATATTATTATTTAGGCCAGATGATGATTTATCAATAGTAAATATAAATGTAAGTAAATTATTATCTTCAAGTAATAATTCAAATTCAAAAAATAATTCTAAAGAAAATTTAAAAAAATCAAAATCAATTACATTCACTTTATCACCAAATAATAATAAAACAAATTCTTCTTTAAGTAATAATAATTCAATAAAAGTTAAATCAAATAATAGTTCAGAATTGAATAAAAACTCCAAAAAATTAATTACTCAAAAAAGAAAAAAAATATTTTCAAAATTAAAGAAAAATGAAAAATCAAAAGAAATAGAAAAAGATAGTGAAATTGATGAAAATGAATTAAAAGATATAGTAAAAGATTATAATATTGAACAGTTGAATATTTTAGAAGACAATAAATCAACAAATACGAATGTTAAAATTACAAATATAACAAATATAATATTAAATGTAAAAAATGTACCAAAATCTTTTGATATAACTTCAAATAATAAAAAAGATTATATGTTAAGAGATATTAGAGATTTAAATATAATAACACAAAGGGCATTAAGTTCAATACCAAAAATAAATCCTTCAATTGATTGTTTTGATAATAATGAAAGAAGAAATTTTATTAATTTTAAAATAAATAATCATAATAATATCAAAAGGGAATCATCAATGAATGTTAATTATGATTATGAAAATAAAATAAATATTTCAAAAACAGATAAAAATTCGCAAATTATTAATATAATTAATATTAATAATAATTACTCAATGGAAGATAATTCACCTAAAAATAGTTTTAGAATTGGAAAAAAGAATTATATAGATAAATTTAATTATGAAAGTTATAAAACAAATAAAACTAAATTAAGTAAATTACCTGTTAAAAATTCTTTAAGTAGTTCAAAAACAAATAAAAATTTAAATGTCGGGAATATTTTAAAATTTATGAAAAATGAAACAAAAACAAAAAAAGAAAAATTCGTTTCTATAGGTAAAATCAAAAATAATTAATCTATAAATTATTTTTTAATTATTATTTCATTTATATTATTTATTTAAATATTTTGAAATATAAGGAAATTATAATTAAAATAAAATAATAATAATTAAAAATGAAAGAAAATAGTTATAATGAAGAAGAAGGAAAATTTCCTTCATTAATTGATATTTTAATTCCAAAAAATATAAATTTAAATAAAAATGATCAACCAGAAATAAAAACTATATTAGAAGATGAAAATGGGAATCCACAAATAGATAATTTAATAAAAGAATATAAAGAACTTTTAAAAGAAGTAGGAGAAATAAAAAAAAATGGAAATATTGAATATAATCAAAAAAATTATTCTAAAGCTATTGAATATTATAATCAAGGAATAACAAAAATAAATTCTTTTAAACCTTCTATTAATTCAGAAAATAAATTAATTGTTGAATTAAAAAATGAAGTTAAATCAACTTTAGTTTCTTTATATAATAATTTAGCTTTAAGTTTGGAAATGGAAAAAAATTATGATGAAGCAATTAATATTTGTAATAATATTATTCTAAATTTAGATACAGAAAATGAAGTAGCTTATAAAAGGATTTTAGAATTATCTTTAATTTCAAATAAAATTCAGAATGCTAATATCATTGCTAATAAAATAAAAGAAAAATTTGGAGGAACAAATAAATATAATCAATTTCAAAAAAATTTATCTTTATTAGATAAAATAAATAAAAATAATGAAGGAGGTTTTTGGACTTCAAAAACTTTTATTTTTGGAAGTATAATAACTTTAGGGTTTGTTTTAACATATTTATATAAAAAGAAATGGTCCAAATAATAAACTAATAAAAATTATATAAATGATTTTAAATAATAATAAAAGCTAATAAAGTTTTTAAATGACATTTTTATATTAAAAAATAGAACAATTTTCTTCAATTTTTTGATTTTTGGAAATTTTTTTATGAAGTAAATGAATAGAATTACAAGTTTGGCATATAAATTTATTATTTTCATTATAAAAATCTTTCCAACAATTATCACAAACAACATGATTAAATTTATTAATTTTAAAAATTTTTTCAGCTTCAAAATCTAAAACTTCAATAACATGATTTTCATTGTCATTTTGAGTATTAATAACACAATTACATTTTGGACATTTATTTTTTATTTTATTATAAATAATTCTAAGGAAATCTTTTTTAGCTTTATTTAAATTATGGAAATTAAGAAAACTAATAAAATATTTTAATTGTAATATATCATATTCTACTCCACAAACACAAGTAAATGATTTCATTTTTTGAAAAGGAATTGCTTTTATAAATTTTTTAAAACACTCAATTGAACAAAAAATACATTCACAAGGTAATTTAAATGAAAATAAATTATCATTGTTTTTTATATAATTAAAGCAACCAAGACATAATTGTTGTTGTAACATTTTTTTAAATTGATTTATATTTAATTTTTTTGATAATAAATTATATGCATCATCAAAATTTTTTTTTATTGTATCCGAAAAAGTTACAAGTTGATTCTGATGAAGAAATTGATCAAATGATATTATTTCATTCATTCTTATTAAATTTCCAATATTTTTTTTTATAAAATTACAATATATATTTACTAAATATTTTTGTAAAATTACACTATTACAATTATCACAATAAAAATCAATATTTGTTTGACAATTACATGAAGGACATTTAAAATTATATATTTTTTCTTCTTTATTTTTTTCATCGAAATTATAATTTGAAATTTGAGAAGGTAAAATTTTATTTTCAATTTCTTTTGAATTTTGATTTTCATTTGAATTATTATTATTATTAGAATTACTATTTTGTTTATTAGAAGAATTATTTATTAATTCTTTTGGGATTATTTCGAATTTCTTTTTTATATTTTCATCTTTTTTTTTCTCTGAAAATTTTTCTAAATAAAAATTAAATTTTTCGTAATAATCTTTTGAATAAACAATTTCATAATTATCTTTTAAAAATAATAAAATTTCATTTGAATCAATTTTATCTTCTAAACAATTAATATAAGGATCTAATACTATTTCTTGTAATTCATTGTCATTTTTCATATTAAAATTGTATATTTTAATTGTTTTTCCTAATATATAAGGAGTAATATATATTATAATTCTATCTACATCCTTATCAAAAGGAAGTAATTCTTTTTCAAAAAATTCTTGAAATGCAAATTTTTTTATTTGATAATTATCTGGGAGTAATTTAATTAATTTTAAAGAATTATCTTTGGTATATAATTTATTTTCATTCTGTAATATAAATTTATAAATTGAATATTTTAAATATAAAATTAATCCTAAATCAAAATTCTTATCATTATTAATAGATTTAATTAAAATTTCATAAGCTTGTGAAATTGCAGAATTACTTTCTCTTAAATTTAATGCAAGATATATAATTGATAAAATTGTAAAAATATTTTGAATATTTAATTTATAATATTCAACTAATTTTTTAAAATATTCTTCATTGGAAACTAAATAAATATCATTAAAGAAATTAATATATTGTTGTATATTTCTTTCTAAAATTATATTTTCAATGTAATAAAAAATATTACATCTATAAAAACTATTTAAATTATTTTTTGAAGGTCTCCATCTATAAATAATATTGTTATATATATTTATATTCTGAAATATATTTTTCATAGAATCAAAATTTTTTCCATAATTCTTTTCTAATAATTTTTCAAAAGAAGAAATTAAACTAAAGTTATTCCCTGAAATATTATAAGAATCAATATCCTTTTTAAATTTCTTAATTAATCCTTGATTATAAATTTTATTATTAAGTATTTCTTTAAATTTTTCAAGTTGAATAAAACTAATTTTCTTAGGTTTAATATATTTATCATCAATCATTTGTATATCCTTCTTTTCTTGTAAATCTTTTAATATTAATACAATTGAATTAGTATTTTGACCATCAACAAAAGCAGATTCAGTTGGATGAAATTGTATTTTTTCATTTAAAAGATCATTATCATCATTTTTATTTTTTTTATTTAGATTTAAAGTATTCTCTTGGTTTGAAATAGTTCTTCTAAATTGGTCTATTTTCTCAACATTAAAATTATTTCTTATATCTTTTATATTATTAAAACTTTGTGAATTTATATTATTTTCAGAATCATTTTCATCATTTTTTAATATATTATAATTTGGATTAATAGGAACAGGCTCAGAATTTATCTTTTCATTTTTATGTGATTCAAAAGGATTTGATTCATTATTTTCCATTAAATTTATTATTTTATAAAAAAGAATAAAAGAATAAAAAAAAAATTAAAATTTTAAATAAAATAAAAAAATTAATAAAAAAACAATATTTATAATTCAGTTGAACTATATAAACTTTTTCCATTTCCAAAACCAGATTTCAATCGGTAATATTCTTTAATATTAAAATCATTAGCATAAATTTGATTTTCAGTAACACTATTTAAATATTTTTCATATTCAATTTGACTCATTTTTTGAGAAGCTTCAAAAGTTTCTAAATGTTCTATATTATATAATTTTTTTTTTCCAGGAGAATTAAGTTCTAAATTTTTTTCAAATTCTAATAAATTTTTTCCTTGAATTTCTAAATTATTCATATTTTTTATTTCATCAATTGAATTAAATGCATTTGGAATATTTGGTAAATAAGGATTTTTTTCTAAATTATCAATATAAGTTTTTGATTTAATTATTGGTTTTCTATTTCTAGAAATTATTGTTGGAGAAACTTCAAAAAATCTTCCCCAAAAAGGATTTTTTGGTGTTCTCATATTTATAAATATATCTCTTATTCCTTTAAAATTTTTTGGTCTTCTTAAATCAAAATACCAATTATTTATTCCTAATTTTGAATTTGGAGGTTCTTTGTTTTCTATATTATTTAATATTCCTTTTTTTATTTGATATAATTCTGGCTCATTAAATAATAATTTTTCTCTTTTTTTTTTTGTTTTTTTTATTAAAAAATTTTCCATTTTTATATCTCCAACCGTTAATTTTTTTTTTAATTCTAAATTTTTTTCTTGATGTTTTAATTCTTTTTTAATTAAATTTGGTAAATCATTTAAAAATTCATCATTTAATTTTTCTTTATTTTCTATTGTTCTTTTTCTAATATTAGTATATAAATTATATAAATCATCATTATTAACATTATCAACAATTAAAGTTTTTTGTTTATTTAAAGTATTTTCTGGAATTTTTAGAGAAGATGAAGCTCTTTTAATTGATTGTTTTCCTCCTCGTAATTTACCATATAATTTTGGGTCTCCAACTAAAGAATAATATATTAATTGTTTATTATCATCAAATCTTGGTCCTAATGGTTTTTTTCCTACAAATATTTTTTCTTTTAAATCTAAATATTTATCCTCATCTTTAAAAAAATTATCTACTTTTTTTATTATTTCTTTTTTATTTCCATAATTACTTAATGATTTTATTATTAATGTTTTTTCCTCTTTTGAACTTTTTGGAGTATTTAAATTATTTGTTTCTATAAGAGGAGTAGATAATGATGTATTCATTTATTTTTTGTATTAAAGTTATATATTTTTAAATATTTTAAATTTTTTATACAATTGTTGAAAATATTATTTATAATAAATATTGATAATTGTTTTTGAAAAAAATTTTATTTTCAATTATCTTATTTGATTAAAAATTTGAGTATTAAAATTATTTTTTTTATTTTGATTAGAATATTTACCTACATCCCAAATATTTAAAATACCATCACATGAAGCTGAAACAATATATTTATCATTAATATCTTTAGCCATATATAATATTCTTTTAATATGTTTTTCAAAAATGTTCTCTTCTTCAAAAATATCGATAATTTTATCTTGATTTTGAATATCTAAATTATATAATTTGATAGGAGAAATACTTTCTTTTATAATTTTATCATAATTTAATTTATATAATGTCATCATATTATCATTATACCCAAAACTTGATATAACAAAATTATCATTAATAAATTCAAGATTTGTAATTTGACTCTCACAAACTTTTTCACTTTTTTGATTTAATTTTTTAAAATCAAATAATTTTATAGTTTTATCATTTATTCCTCCTCCAGTCACAAATTCAGTTTCATTATTATTAAAAGCAATTCCTTTAATTGCTGCATTATGTTTAATTTCTTTTATAATTTGATTTTTTCTTATATCAAATAAAAAACAATTATCATCATTTCCACCTGATAAAATTATTTTATTTTTTTTAGAAAATCTAACTTTACAAATTTCACTACTCTCTGTATGAGAATATAAATAGTTTATATTTTTATTATTTATATGACTTTCTCTAAAATCTAGACTTAAAATTTTTCCTGATTCATGACCAAAAAAAATGATATCATCATAAAAATCAAAAGTTAAAATTGAATGATTATAATTTAATAAAATTGGAAGATTTACTTTTCTTTCTATATCTGTTATTGTTAATTCACCTTGTGAATTTGATGTTAAAATTAAATTTTCATCTAAAAATTTAACAGAATAAATTTCAGGATTATTTCTTGTTGAATAAATAAAATTCTTGGTATCAATTTTTATAATTTTTTCTTTTTTTAAATCTGCATTTATTAATAATAAATTATTTTTAGTTCCAATACCAATTTTTGATAGATTATAAATATCTAAAATATTAAAATAAAAATTATCCAAAGGATCTTCAAATATTATTTGTTTATATGGTTTTATAATTTTTTTTCTTTTAGATAATAATTTATAATCATATAAAGTATCTTCAGAATCACTTTTTGAATTTTTTGAAAAAGGAGAAGGAGTTAAAGAATGTTTTGAATTATTTTTAATTTGTTTAAATTTGATTTTTCTTTTTGAATAAACAAAATTTTGTAATAACATATCATTAAATATGTTATTTGTTTGAATATTTGGTTTTTCTGATTCACCAATTAAATCATTTAATAAAATTCTTTGATAATTTTTATTTTGAGTTAAAGGAATATTAAGTTTATTATTATTTCTATTTGGTGAAGGAGATATTTCATTTTGTTCATCACATTTATAATTTGGACTTATTGAAATTGGAATAAATCTATCACTTATATCTATAATATCTGGATTAAATTTTTTTTGTTTTATTGGTGATTTATAAGGTTTAATTGTTTTTATTTGTAAATTTAAAATAGATTTTTTAGAAAAAGAACTATCACTTGGTAATAAACTTTTCTTTTTACTAGATTGTTGATTTAACGACATATAATTAATATTCAAATTATATATTCAAATATATTTCTTTCAAATTATTTTTTTTTCAAAAACAATTTTTAAAAAATAATAAAAAAAAAATTCCAAAAAAAAAAAAAAGAAAAGTTAAAATATAATAAAAAACAAAAAAAACTTCAGATAAATTTAGAATATTTTATTAAAAAAAAGATAAATAAAAAAAAACACAAAAAAAAATTATATTTTAAACTTCATCTTCAACTCTTAAATATTCTCCAACATCAGCTTGATTATAAACAACAATAGCATTAGGATCAGCATCTTTTAATTCTAAAGCAGATTTAGCAGTAGTTCCAAAACCTAAAGGAACATCTTTAATATTATATATTACAACTCCAGAATGAATTGGAGTTTCTTCAGTAATTCTTTCAATATGACTTTTCATAATATGATGTCCATATAAAAATAATTGTTCTCCATTTGGTTTTAACCATATTTTATATTGTGCATATTTTGCTAAATAATCTAATGATGTTATATTTAATCTAAATTTTCCTGTTTTTGTAAATTTTCCTATACATGTTCCAAATGATATTAATTTCTTCTTTTCAAAATGTCCTATAAATTTTAACATTTTTTCATCACAATAATATACTCTTCCTCTATGTAATCTAAATACATAAGTTATTTCTTCATTTTCTACCATATATGTTATCTTTTTTCCTATATATTTTACTAATTTTTCAAAAACTAATTTTGTTTCTTCATCTGTAAGTGGTCTCATATTATCAAAAAATATGAATGATAAATTTATTTATTTAACATTAAAATAATAATTTGAAAAAAAAAATATTTTAAATAAAATTATAATAAAAAACAACTAAAAATAAAATATTTATTATATATTAAAACATTAAATGGACAATAACAGAGAAAACAAGGATAAAAATTCTATATTTAATAGAGCATTATATATAACTATTCCAGATGATGATAATATTAATGGAGGATTATTAAGTAATGGAATGAAAAGTTTAGGTGATAGTTATAATGGAATTGATACTCCTGGAAAAAGATTTTTAACTTCAAGTTTATTAAAAAAAATTGAAGAAGGAACTCCTATTGGTGAAAAAGATATTAGAATTGATTTAGAAAAAATGAAAATTAGTGATTCTGTTAATAATGAAAATGAAAAAGATATTGCCAATAAAATCAATAAAAAATCCTCTTTTAATAAAAATATTAATTTTAATTATGAAAATAATAATGATAATAATAATATTGAAAATAATATTGAATATTTCCATGATAATCATTTTGTTGTTAGTGAAGATGAAGATAAAAGAGAAGAAAATGAAATATTAAATAATAATTTTATGAATCAAAATATGAATAATAATAATAATAACAATAATAATAATAATAACAATACTAATAATAATAATAATAATAATAATATTAATAATAATAATAATAATATTTTTAAATCTCATGAAAATAATAATGAAAAAGAAGAAAAAGAAAATAAAGTAAATAAAGAATTAAAAGAAGAAGATTATATATTTGAAAAATTTGGTAAAAGAGGATGGCAATGTTCAAAATGTAATAATTTTAATTTTGAATCAAGAATAAAATGTAATAGATGTTCAGAATTAAAAGATCCAAAAACTTTAGAAGAAATTAAAAAAGAATCAGAAGAAAAAAATTCAGGAGATAAAAAGAAAAAGCCTTTAATTGAAAGAAAAGGAGATTGGCAATGTCCAAAATGTCATAATTTAAATTTTGCTTTTAGACAACAATGTAATAGATGTCATTTATCTAAAGAACTTTATTTAAATTATAAAAATAAAATTCAACAACAACAACAAGGAAATAATAAAAATTTTGGAATAAATTTAATGAATCAACCACAAATAATTCAAAATCAAATTAATTTTATTCAAAATTTTGGTGTTATTCCTAATATGTATAATATGGGAAGAGGAAATGAAAATAATAATAATATAAATAATTCAAATAATAACCTAAATAATAATATGTTCTGGGGTTTACAACAAAAAAATAATAATAATAGTAATTATAATTTCCAAAACTATAATCCAAATTTCTAATGATTATTCAATAATTAAATAAAAATATCAATAAAATAAATAAACATTTGTATCTTTTATTTGTTTAGTAAGTGTAACTTTTATTTTTTATATTAATTAAATCTTTTAAATTATTTACTCTAAAAAAAGAGTTAAAAAAAGTATATAATATAATAAGTTTAAAAAAATTATAAATATAAATAAAAACAAATTTTTTATAAATTCAATTAATTAATCATAAAATAATAAAAAATAAAAGATGAATAACTCTCAAGAAGAACAAAAGATTATGAAAGATTTAATTGATGATTTAAATAAAAAATCAATTGAAGAATTAATTTATATTAATTTTAATCCAGAACATTATGTAAATGATTATACAAAAGAGGCAAGAGAAGCAAATGAAATTTTATTAAATAATATTAAGAATTTAAATAATCAATTTGAAGCAAAGAAATTTAAATATAACAATATTAAACAAAATGTTGAAAATTGCAAAAATTTATATGAAGAAAAAGAAAGTCAAATAAAAAATTTATTAGGACAACAACAACAATATATAGAAAGTCAAATTACAGTAGAAAACTTAATTAATGAAATGAAAGGATATATTGATGAAAATTTCCAGAAACCAAGACAAAGAATAATTCAAGATTTTCTTTCAAAAAAAATTGATTTTGATACTTTTAAAAATCGTTTTAAAGAGATAACATTAAAATATCATTATTATACAATAATAAAAGATAAATTAAATTTATGTAAATAAAAATAAAAATAAAAATTAAAAAGCATAAAAAAAAATAAAAAATAAAATTTATAAAAAACATTTTCTTTTCATAAAAAAAATAAAACAAATAAAATAAAAAAATATAAGAATAAAAAAATAAATATAACATCCTAAAAAAGAATAAAAAAAAAAAAATAAAGAAAAAAAAATTGTATTTTAGCATAAAAAAAAACATGGGACCAAAAAATACACATCAAACAAATCAAACATCATATAAATATGATTCTTCTTCAAAAGAAGAAAAATTAACTCGTTCCTCATTTGAATTTATTCAAATAATAGGAAGAGGAGGATTTGGAAAAGTATGGAAAGTATATTCAAGAAAATATAAAACAACATATGCAATGAAAGAAATGTCAAAAGCAAAAATAATAGATAAAAAAAGTGAAAGAAGTGTAAAAAGTGAAAGAGATCTTTTATCAATAATGCATCATCCATTTATAATAAATATGCATTTTTGTTTTCAAGATAATGATCATTTATATATTTCAATGGATTATTTAACAGGAGGAGATTTACGTTATCATATATGTAAATTACGTAAATTTAATGAAGAACAAACAAAATTTTTTATAGCATGTATAATATTAAGTTTAGAATATTTACATAAAAATGATATAATTCATAGAGATTTAAAGCCAGAAAATTTAGTATTAGATTCAAAAGGATATGTTAAATTAACAGATTTTGGAATAGCAAAAAAATACGTTAAAGATAATTCAAGAGAAACAAGTGGAACTCCAGGTTATATGTCACCTGAAGTTATGTGTGGTCAAAATCATACTATTGCAGTAGATTATTTTGCACTTGGAATTATTGGTTATGAATTTATGAATGGAGTTAGACCTTATTTAGGAAAAAATAGAAAAGAAATTAAAGAGAAAATTATGGCTAAACAAGCTCAAGTTAAAAAAAGCCAAATTCCTAAAAATTGGAGTGTTGAAAGTGCTGATTTTATTAATAGATTATTACAAAGAAAACCTGCAAATAGATTAGGATTAAGAGGACCAACTGAAGTTAAAGAACATGCTTGGTTTAAATATTTTCCTTGGAAAGAACTTTATTTAGGAAAAATTGAAGCTCCTTTTATTCCGAAAGGTGTTGAAAATTTTGATTATAAATATTGTAATTCTCCTGATAAAATTGGAGTTAATACACAAGAAAGATATTATAGTATTATTAATTCTGTTAGATATAAAGAAATTTTTGTTGATTATGCATATTTTAATAGATATGCTATTGGAGAAAGTGATTTAGAAAAAATGAAAAAAATTGTTAATCCACATGAAATTTATTGTGAAATTGAAAATAATAAAAATAATGATAATAATAGTAATGATAATGAAATTAATATTAATATTAAACATAATCATTTTAGTATTAAAAATAAAATTTTACAAGCAGAAAGTCATCATATGAATAATGGAAATAATAAAAGTTTTTATAAAATTCATATGAATGATGATAGATATTCTTCTTTAAGAAAATTACCAAGTTCACATTCTACAAGTTTATATTTAAAAGGAATTAGAAAAAGTGCAAATAATAGTTTTAATTCTTCAATTGTAAATAGCTCAAATATATCTAATTCTGGTACTTCTTCTAATACTAGACATTCTAATGAAATTGTAAAGGAATTTTATTAAGAAATTTATTATTTTTTATTATTTTTTATTTTTATATAATTTTTTATTAAACATATTAATTTTATTTTTATGGAAACTATTGAAGAAAAACAAACATTTTTAAGAAGTGAAATTATTGATAAAGGATATGATCCTGATGAATTTTTTAATTTTTTATCAAATTTAAGAGAGGGAGAAATTTTATTAGAAGAATGGAGTTTGGATGAATTAAAAAATGTAGTTTATCAATTTCAAAATAATAAAAATTCATCAGGAATTCCTGATGTAAATAATATGAATAATATACCTTCAGATTCTCAAAATAATAATGAAAGAAATGTAGAAAATAATAAAAATGAAAATCCAAATATCGAAAATCAAGAAAATAATAATAATACTCAACAAACAAATAATAATAATAATAATAATAACAATAACAATAATAAAATTAATAATAGTGTTAATCAAAATATTCAAAAATCTCAAAAAACAATTCACTTATCAAATAATCCATTTGAGGATTTTTCAATATATTTTAAATGTGGAACATTTGAAGATTCAGAAATTATTCATATGAATGATTTAAGAATAATAGTAAGTGATCCAGAATTAAAAAAAGCAGGTTTTTTTTCTTTTTCATATTATCAATATACAATAACAACTCCAGAATTAAATTATAAAGTAGAAAGAAAATTAACAGATTTTGATTGGTTATATCAAAAAATGCAAGAAATTTATCCTGGATTAATAATATCTTCAGTTCCTGCAAGACATGTTAATATGAAAGATAATTCTGAAAAAAAAATGACTTATTTAAATTTTTTTATGAATTCTTTAAGTCATTATAAATTTATAAGAGCAACTCCTATTTTTCAATTTTTTCTTTCTTTAAGTTTACCAGATTTTGAAAAGAAAAAAAAAGAATATGAAAAAATGCATATTCCAAGTTCTTTTCAAAATTTCTGTAATCTTGAAGGTAATATTAGTGTTAATATTACTGAACAAAGAGATAAAAAAGCTTTATCAATTAAAGATGATATTTCAAAAAAATCTAATGCTTATAATAAATTAACTCAAAATTTTGATTTAGTTCTTTCTGCTTTTGAAAATTGTAAAAATGCTATGAAAAGTTTATCTGATTCTTTTAAAAATTTACAACAAATTTATTTAAATCAAAAAAATTTTTCTAATAAATTCGAAAGATTATCAGAAATAACTGAAAAATGGAGTGTGGGTTATAAAGAACAAAGTGATTTTTTTTTAAAAGATTTAAGATATTTTTTTAAATTTATAGAAAAAGAATTAACTGATTCTTTAAAAATTTATGAAGACTTTAGATTAAGTAGAAATGCTTATGTTGAAAAATTTAATAAAATAAAAAAAATGAAAAATTTTAATAAAGATGAATATGAAAATTTAGATATTTTACATAAATATTATGGATATTATTTATCTACTTATTTAGAAGAATATAATAATTTAAATAAAAGACATGAAGAAAGGATGAATTATCAATTTATACAATATTGTACTAATACTGATGTTTTTATTCAAGATTATAATACTTTTATAAGTTTATTGAATTTCAATAATTAGTATTAATTTTTAAAATAATAATATTTAATAAAATAAATTAAAAGTTTTTATTATGTAATTAATTGATTTTTTATTGGAAAAAATGGAAAAAAATGAAGAAATAAAAGAAGAAAAAAAAGAAGAATTAAAAGAAGAAAATAAAGAAGAAATAAAAGAAGAAAAAAAAGAAGAAATAAAAGAAGAAAAAAAAGAAGAAGAAAAAAAAATAGAAGAACCAGAGATAAAAACTTATCAATTAGGAGATAAATATCATCCTGTAAATCCTGATGATGAAATTATAGAATATATTGGAGAAAGAATAAGAGCTCTTGAAAATTTAGATCAATGTAAAAAATTAAAAAAATTACTTTTAAGAAGAAATGTTATAAAAAAAATTGAAAATATTTCTCATTTAACTGAATTAGAAGAACTTGAATTATATGATAATCAATTAAGAAAAATTGAAGGATTAGAAAATTTAGTTAATTTAGAAACTTTAGATTTATCATATAATTTAATTAAAAAAATAGAAGGACTTGATACATTAAAAAATTTAAAAGTTTTATTTTTAGTTGAAAATCAAATTCATAAAATTGAAAATTGTGATATGTTTCCAAAATTATATGATTTAGATTTTGGAAGTAATAAAATTAAAGTAATTGAAAATTTGGATAAATTAGCTCCAAATTTATTAAAATTATCTCTTGCAAAAAATAGAATAAGATATATTACTAATTTAGAACCTTTAATCAATTTAACTTTCTTAACTTTACAAGCAAATAAATTATCAAAAATTGAAGGATTAGATACATTAGTAAATTTAAAAGAATTATATTTATCTCAAAATTTTATTGAAAAAATGGAAAATTTAAATAATTTAAAAAATTTAGAAATATTGGATTTAGCCTATAATAGAATTCCAAAAATAGAAAATATAGAAAATTTAAATAAATTAACAGATTTATGGTTAAATCATAATAAAATTTCAGATTTTAAAGATTTTGAAATGTTAAAATATTGTCCTCATGTAACTACAATTTATCTTTGGAAAAATCCTATTGCAGATGCTCCTTCTTATAGACAAAGAATTATGGAATTTTTAAAAGAAGTTGAACAAATTGATAGTTATGTTGTACCTAAAAATTAAATTAATTATTAAGTAAGAATTTTAAAAAACTTTTATTTTTAATTTTTTTATTTTTTAGTTTAAAATATTGTTTTTGAATAATAAGATTTTCTATTTTTTGTCCAATTCAATCAAAGAAAAATAAAGTTTTAACCCTTTCAAAAGAAAAAATTTGATATAAAGAATACTATTTAACCCTTTTAATTTTAATTTACCTAATATTAACTTTTTTCAAAAAAAAAGAAAAATAACAATTCTAAGAAAAGGAAAATTTCTTATTTTTACATATAAGGAAAAATTCTGTTTAATTTTAAATAAAATGGAAGATGATGAAATAATAAATTTTACTTATTGTGATTTAATAAATTATAAAGAAGAAAAAGAAATAAATTCAAGTCTATGTGATATAGAAACAATAAATAAAAATAATGAAGTTTGTGAAATGAATATAAATAAAAATGATGATGAACAAACTTTTTGTCAAACTCTACAAAGTTCAAATTTAAATAATAATAATCATTCATTTAATAATCTCGAAGAAAATTTGTTTGTAGAAAAAAAGCAAATTTTTAATATTTTAAAAAAGAAAAATGATAAGAAAAAAAAAGTTAAAAAAATTATTTCATTAGATGGAGTTTTTATTCCAAAAGTAAAACATTTAAATGTTGAAAAGAAAAAAAATAGAGTCCAATATCAAGAAAATCATAGAAAAATTATATATTCATATTGTCATTTAACTCCACCTTATGATTTTGAAAATATTTTTAAAATTATAATTGAACATCAAAATAAAAATCAAAAAAATTTTCATAATAAAAAATCTTTTCATTTAATAAGAAATCAAAGTGGAAATGTGATTATTGTAACTTTTCAAGAAAAACAAAAAATAAGAAAAAATATTAATTATTATTAAAAGTAAAAAAAAATATAAATAATTTATTATATAAATTTAAATAAAAAAATATTTTTATTTTTTATATATTTGAAAAATATAAAAAATATAATATTATATGAAATAAAATTAAAATATGTTACATAATTCATCTTTTTTTATAGGATTTATATCTTTTTCTTTTATAATTGGTTTATTTATTACCTTAATTGGTTTAATATTATATATATTATTATCTTTTATTTTTTGAGGAATATTTATTAATTCTTTTTTACTTTCTTCATCATTATTAGTTTTGGAAAACGGTATATTAATTTGTTTTCTAATTTCAAATTTATTAATATTTTTATTATAATTAATAGGATTATTTTCACTGATACTACAATTTTCTATTATCTCAGAATCACTACTATCATTATTATTTATTATTGTTGATGATGATGAAGAAGATTGAGAATTTTGATTAATTTGTTTATTTCTAGAATTTACTTTAGATTTAACTAATTCTTGATTATTATTATTTCTATCTTTAAAACTATTTTTAAGCAAAGTTTGATAAAATTCATTATCTACTGAAGATATTCCATTTGAATCATCCATTCCATAATATTTATAATTTTCATTTTGAATAATAATATTATCTTTAATATTAAAATTACTAAATAAATGAGAATCACTTTTTTCATTATTTAATATATTTGCATTAAAATCTAAATTTGAATTAATTGATAATATTTCTTCCTCTTTTTTTGGTATTGGAATATTTTCTTTTTCTGTTTTGTTTAATTTACTTGATAAGTCAACAATATCATTTAACATTTGATGGAAAAAATCAAAAAAATTTTTATATATTAATTTCCTATTATTTGATTCTAAAGTTATTAGATTATCATTAGAATAATATAAATCTCCATTAATTAAATTATAATTTACTGGTTTATTATTATATAAAAAATCAATTTTATTTGTTAACTCTTTAAATTGTTGTATTATTTCAAAATTATTTTTCAAATTTAAAACTGAATAATCATTACTTGTCAAGTTGGATATAAATGAATAAATTTTAATAAGAAAAATATTATTTTGTAATAATTCAACTTTTGATATTTTTTCAATTTCTTTAATATCAATATTCTCAATTAATTGTTTTAATAAATTTTCATTTCTTTTAGAATTGATTGCATTATCTGTAATATTATTTCCATTTGCTGTTGAAACTGCAGTTCTGGCATAACTACTATTTCCTCTGTTTAATTTTTTTTGATTTTGTTCTTTTAAATTTGAATTAATTGAATTTATTGAGTATTTTTTTTCATTTAACATTTTATTTTCTTTTTTCATTGAAGGTGTTTTTATCAGTTTTTTTAATTGAACTGTCGGTTTATTTTTTAATTTAATATATTTATTTGATAATAAAAGATTATTTGTATTTGATTGAGTATTTTTTGACATTTGATTCTGAATTTTAGGTTTTGATTTTTCTTTTAATAAAGAATTTCCTATAGAAGTTTTTAAAGTTTTATTTCTAGAAATTACATGTTGATTTTCATTATTGAACTTCATTCTTGAATTAATTGATTTATAATTCGTATTTTTTATTGATTTATTTGTTCTTTGAGATTTTGATTGAATTGTTTTTTTCATTAAATTTATTAAAAATTATTAATAGGTCGACCAATATTATATTAAATTTAATAAAATGCATATTAAAATATATTTAATTTATTTTAAATTATAATTTTTTTAATTAATAATCTAAATATAGATTAAATTCAATTATTTTTTTTTAATTATTTTTTTTTTGAATTAGAATTTTCTAGCCAAAATACAATGAAACTCACATTCATTATATTCAATATATATTGAATGTCTGAATAAAAAATAACACTTTTTTTAATTTAACTAATATCAACTAAAAAATATAAAAGTATAAAAAAAAAGAAACAAAAAATACATTACTCTAAAATTATATTCATAGAGTATATTGAGAAAAACATACGAGAAAAAAACAAATAAAAAATATTATTTCTTCACAAAAAATTTTTCTTTAATATTTCAATAAAAAAGAACATTGTTCAATTTGATATAATAAATCTATTAAGAAAAATCTTATTTTTTCTATTCTATTGATTAAAAAAAGATAAAAACAATGAAAAACACATTATTTTTATTCTTAAAATTATCCAATCAAAAAATATTTTTTCAAAATTTAATCCATATCTCAAAAAAATTTCCTATATAAATGAGTAAAACAAAATATAAATTTAAATAAAAAAGTATATGGCAAAAGGAGCAAAAAAGTCAAAAAAAGAAAAAAAAGAAAAAAAAGATAAAAATGCACCAAAAAGAGCAATTTCAGCATTTTTCTTTTATCAAAAAGAAAGAAGAGAACCTTTAAAAAAAGAACAACCAAAATTAAATAATAAAGAACTTATTTCACAAATGAGTCTTGAATGGAATAAAATGAAAGAAAATGAGAAAAAAAAATATACAGATTTAGCTGAAAAAGATAAAAAAAGATATGAAAAAGAAAAAGCAGAATATGATGCTAAACAAAAAGATGAAAAGAAAGGTAAAAAATCTGTTAAAAAAGAATAAATCTTAATTAAAAAAGTTTATTTTAATAATATATTAAAAAATATTTTAACTTTGAATTATTTTTTCTATTTATTTTTCTTTTTTTTTTTGGGTTTTTCTTATAGTTTTTTATTGACATATTTAAATTTTTAAATTTTATCTATTTATTTCTTATTCTTTTAATATTGATATATTTTTTTATTTTTATAATCAATAAAAAAATTGATTTAACTATAATAAAAAATCTTTTTTTATATTTATAAATCATTTTAATTAAACTTCCTCTAGAATAAAGGATTTTTTTTAAATATATAATAAAATAAATAACTAAAATATTATTCAAGCATAAATATTTCAATTTTTTTAATTTTAAATTCTCCTTTTTCATCATTAACTAAAACAGGATTTCCAAAACAACCACCTTCATAACTAAAACCACAATTTAAATCTTTATCAAACCTAATTGAAGGTCCATTTGGTCCATTTCCAAACATTAAGCAATTATTATCTACAAATATTATATCATCATTTTCATTAGGATTATAAATATTATTTTCTGGTTTAATTGTAAATAATATTGATTGCATTGGTCTATCAAATTTATTATTTGTATATTTTATAAAATTTGATATTATAAAACCAAAAATTTCATCATTTTGAGTTTCTAAAATTAACATTATTGAATTTTCTGTTTTGTATTTTTCTTTTAAACCAATAATTGTACTTAAATTATATCCATCCTTTGAAGTTGAAAATATTAATTTTATATCTTTCAATCTAAATTCTAATGGTATGTTTTCCCATAAATGAATAAATTCATAATTAGATATAATTTTACTTTCTTCATCAATTTTAGGAAGATAATAATTATTTCTTTTTCCTTTAAATAAATCTCTCTCTGGTAATTCTTGAAAATCATATTTATTATTTTTTCTAGTTAAATTGAAATTATATGATAATTCAAATAAAAAATTTATGTCATTTAATTCAAAACATGTATTTCTTATTATTGGAATGACTTTTTCTGAGTTATTTATTTCTAAAAAAGTTTCTTTACATATTTTTTCAATTGCATAAGTTAATCTATATATTGATTTTATACCATCAATAAAAAAGAAAGGAATTAACCTTATTATTCCATAAAAATTAAAATAATTTAAATATAAGCCAAAACACATATCTTCATATAATTTTTCAATATCAAAATTTAATTTATTTAAATGTTCATAAACTTCTTTTCCACTTTTAGTAGAAATTTCTTTTACACATTCACTAATAGAGGATAAAATTTTAATATTATCATTAAAATTAAATCTAACATGCCATCTTATTTTATAAGTTTCTTTTAAATTATATTCTTTTTCACATAAATGACTAATTATTTCATAAGTTTCATATTTATTACAAAATATAAGAATTAAACTTATAATTTTAATTAATAAAGGAGAATATTCAATATTAGCATAATTATTATTTATCATCCATAAAATTTCTTTTAATGCTAAAATACCATTTTCATTTAAAAAATGAATAGGAAGAGACTCTTTTAAAGATTTAGATTGTGTAAAATAAGGAACAAAATCTTCCAAATTTTTAGGAGAATGTTTTTTAAATGTTAATTCATAATTTAAATTATAATTATTAGATTGAACATCTTTTAAATTATATAATTTTAATAAGAAATCATGCATAAATTTTGGTGGTACACCATTTCTACTTAAAGTTTTAGCATTTTGAGATTCAAATAAATTTGATTTTGTCATTACATGAGAAAAATATTTTTCAGTACAAAATTTTTCTAATTTATTACATTCATCTATAAAATATTTAAATGAAGGAAGTCTTTCTTTTATTTTTTTTATATCAATATTTTGAGAATATTTAAACCAAGATTCATTTTCAATTTGTTTTTCTAATTTATATTCATCATTATCCATTTTTTATTTTATTTTTGTTTTTAATATAATTTAATGAAGTAATTAAAAAAATAATTTATATGATTAATACTCAATCAGGACAAGTTACAAATAAGCTTTTTAATGAAGTTGTAAAAAATGAAAAAACATGTAAAAAAATATTACAATATGTTTCAATTGAAGATGAAAAAAATATATTACTTTTAAATAAAGAAATATTTGATATATTAACAAAAACAAATTTTTCACATTATAAATATTTAACAAAAAAATTTGGAGATAGTTATATTTTTAATTTAAAGTTCCAAATTGAAATTAAAAATTTATCAAAGATAAAAAAATTAATAAAAGAAAGTGATAAATTATTCAGTGATGTATATCAACAAAGTCATATTATGATATTAATTTATTATTTTTCTTTCTTAATTTTAGGAATTTTTTTATTCTTTTTTTTTCTCATTATTGGAAATGATAATGATAAAAAAAGAATTAAATGGTATTCTCAAATTCCTTTAATATTTATTTGGGTTGAAAGTTTAATTATTATAATAATTTATTTAATCAGAATTAAAAAAGTCGTTTATATTATTAAAAGTAAAATAAAAAAAGAAATACCTGATTTAGATGAAAAAGGAATTAAATATTTTCGTAATAAAATTATTTATAGAATAAATAATTTACAGCCTTTGACTTTTTGGTATATTTCTTTTTATTTTTTATGCTTTTATTTTCCAGTTTTAATTAAAGTTTTATTTGAACGTTTTAAAACATCTTATGAAAAAGCTTATATTTCAACAGGTTGGATTATCTTTACAATAATTTTACTTTTTGATTTTGTAAAATTAGCATATAAAGTTATAAAACATAGAAAAACAAAAATTGATTATTATAGGAAAATTTATGGAAAATCTAAATTTTATTTTAAAACAATTAGAGAAATAAGAAAAAAAGAAAAGAGAATTTTTTGTAATGAAATTATTTTATCTTTTTTATTTTATGTAGTAAAATGTTTTTTTTTTGCTGTAATTTTATCATATTTAAAACATTTAGGACGTAAATTTGATAATTTAAATTATAAAGTAAAATGGACTACACTTTTTATTCCATTATATATTATTAATGGTATAATTACAATATGGGGATTTTTATATATGTTTTCAATAAAAGATTTTACTATTCAATATAAAATAATTTTATTTATAATCTTAATTTTAGAAATTCTTTGTTCTTCATTTTTAGGAGTTAGTTTACCTTTATATTTAGATGAAACTTGGAAAGTAAATTTAATTTTTCCTTCATTCACAACTGTTATTTTAACAATTACAATAATTTTTCATTATTGTATCCTCAAGAGAAAAAATGAAAATATTAATCAAAATAATAATAATAATACTTACTTCAATTCTAATAATAATAATGTTATTAAGGATAATGAATTAAATAATTTTCAAAATTCTTATAATAAAGAAACAAATTATTAATAATAATGAAATATTCATACCTTTTCAAATTACAATTATTCTTGAATTAATATAAATTTTTATATTTAAAAATAATTGTATAAATATGTTCTTTATAAGTTAAAATTTCATAAAATATATTATTTTATATATAACTTTTCATTAATTATTATTAACTTTAATAAAAAAAAATGATAGATAGTATTGAATTTCCTTCAGAAAATTTTACAAATCAAAAAGAAATAGATTATTTAAAAAATAATTTAAAAAAAAAATCTCGAACTCCAAATAAACAATTTACAACAAGTTTAACAAATGATGATATAGTAAATATAAAACCAAAGAATAAAAATAATAACAATAATAATAATAAGAAAAATTCAGCATATAATTCTTTAATTAAAAAAATTCGTTCAACAACACCAAATATATTACATAGTTCAGAATTATCAACAAGGAATAAAAAAGGTTTTATTTCATCATTTTCAAGATCTTTAAATAATTTTTATAAACAAAATAATTTAAATGATGATGAAGATGAATCACCAATAAATTTAAGAAATAAATTTCAACAATTATTAGGAAAATTAAATGAAAATTCAACAAAAGAAATAGGATTTAATCAATTAAAAGAAATGATAAAAAAAAATAATATTCAAAATTCATTAAGAGTTTTTATAAGTTGTTTAAGTTCATATGATCCAACAAGTTCAATGAATGCAAAAGAAATATATGTTTTATTATATGGATATATAAGTTTAATTTTTCAAGAAAATTTAATGGATCCTTTAGATAAACCACCAAATATTTTAAAAACAATAAATAGAATTTTAACTCATATAAGACAATTTTATTTAAATCAAAATTCATATATTGTTCATAAAGCTTCTGCTCATTCTATTTGTGAAATTTATGATAATTGTATGCCTAAAAATAATGTTAAAAGTGTTTATTTAATTTTTTTAGAACCTTTTATTACAATGATTGATACTGGAACTAATAAAATTTCTCAAGATGGTTGTGCTATTTGTTTAAGTGATTTTATATATCATTTAGGAAAAGATAATAATGAATTTAATAATAAAATTTTAAGTACCTTAGATGATAAAATTATTTCTTTATGTATTAAACCTACTTTAGATAATCCTTATTTATTTGAAAGTTTATATAATTTAATGATGTTTACTAATATTGAAAATTTTAATAATTATTTAAATGAATTATATCAGAGAATTTTAATTATTTTGAGTAAAGTAAATAAAAATAAATTTAATTATTTAACCAAAATTTTCTGTTTAAATATTTTATCTTTAATTGCTAATAAAGTTAAATCTATTGCTGATTTTTCTATTGGATATTATCAAGAAGATATTTTAAAAGTGATTGAATATAATACTAAAGATAAAGTTCTTAAAGTTCAAAATGCAGCAAAAGAAGCTTTAATTAATTGGAGAGAATTGAAAAAAATTTATGAAGAAATTGATTTAAAAAAAAGAGAATTAAATGATGATATGAAAAATTTAGATTTAGATAAAAATAATTATTATGATCAAAAAAAAGAAGGTGGACATTATGTTAAAAAAATGGATAAATTAAATTTCTTAAGAAATTTAGCAAAAATGGCAAAAATTGAAAATGATAAAGTTGATTTAAATAATGAATTACCTGAAACAATGAAAGAACAAGTTTATCAAAAAGGGATTGGAAATGTTCTTCAATTTTCTAATTTTTTAAATAAAGTTAATAATAAAAATGAAAGTAATTTAATGAGAAATTCTCCTAGAAAAAATCATAAAATGGAAGTTCAAGATTATATTAAAAATTCTAAACAAGTTAAAAAATATAATGTTTATAAATATGAAGAAAATAATTTTAATAACTATGATATACAAGATGATAATATTCAAGTTAAAGAGCCAAATCAAAATTATTATAGTAGTAGTAATAATTTTGTTCAATATAATAATTATAATTCATCAAATAATAATAATAATAATCAAAATAATGAAATTTATGATAAAAAATTAATTGAAAATGAAAAATTATTAGATCAAATATCACAAGAAAATCAAAAAGCTAAACAAATAAAAACTCATAGTAATAAAAGTTTTAATAAAAATTTATCTCCAATAAAAAATAACATAATGGATGATGATAATATAAATGAAGGCAATTATAATGATTTTATAATTAATAATAAGAAGAATATAAATTCAAATCAATTAAATAAAATAAATAAAAAAAATAATATGGAACCTAAATTTAATAATTATAAAAAACTAAAAGAAACGCTTCAAAATATGTTAAATACAATAATAATTAAACCAATAGATAATTTTGAAAAAAATATAAATTCTCGATTAGATGATATGAATAATAGAATTAATGATTTATATCTAAAATTAGAAAATTATGATTCAAATAGAATATTTAGGGATAAGGATGGTTCTTCATATAAAATAATAAATAATAAATTATATAAAGAAGTATTAAATGATATTAAAAAAGAAATAAATAATTCAGAAAATCCAAATAGTGTAATTACAAAATTATGGAAAGAAGCTTTATTACAAGTTGAAAAAAAAAATTATAATGAAGCTTATTCTATAATTTTAAATAGTGAAGATGATATATATTTATTAAGATTAATATGTGTAACAGGACCTATTTTAAATAATTTATCATTAGAAAATTCAAGGACAGTTTTAATGAGAATTAATATGATTGTTAGAAGTCATCAAATTCAGAATTTATTAGTTAGTTTAATAAGAAATTCACTTAAATATAATGTTTTTGGAACTTTAAGTATAAATGAACAAAATGATTTATTAGATTCATTATATGAAATTTCTGGATTAAATAATGATTTAGGAAGAGAAGCTGCTGACATTTATACTCAAATTACAAATTAACTTTTTTTTTAATTTTCATATTTTTTTCAATGTTTAAAATTTTTTTTATTTAATTTTTTTATAATTGGAAAGATATATTAATTTATATTATTACATATACTTTTTAATTTTATTTACATTTGTAATTTTTCGTTATATATTATTAAATAATTCTCTTTTATTATCTTTTTTCAATTTTGAAATATTTATTTCTTTTGTAATTTTTTGTATTAAAAATCTTTTTCTTTATTTTTAATTTCTTCCTGATGATTATTAATAATATTTTCCTCAAATTTTTCTTCCTCATTTTTGATATTATTATTACAATTTTTTTCATCTTTAACTTCTTCATTATTATTATTATTTTTTTCTTTTTCACATTTATCCTTATTTTTATTTAAAATTTCTAAATTTCCTAATTTTAATTGATTAAATAAACTTTCAGTAGAAAAAATATTATTTCCAAATGGCATACAACTTTTCCTTTGTTCTTTTTTTGGACACCAATCAAATTCTAAATCATTTTTATAATTATATTTTTTCATATTATCTTTAAACAAATCAATCAAATAATTATAATTCGGTTTTTCATCAAATTGTAAATTTCTAACATATTCAAAATATAATTTATAAATATCATCTAAATCATTGCAAATAATATTAGGAGTAACTTCAATTTTTTTTTCTTTAATTTTTAAATATTTTTCTTTTTTATTTTTTCCTTTAATATCAGTCCAAGGTAAATTTCCTTTTAAAAAATAAATTAACATATAACCTAAACTTTCTAAATCATCTCTTCTACTTTGTTCAATTCCTAAATGAGTATAAATTGAAGCAAATTTTACAGTTCCAGTAATATTTTTTCCTTCTTTATAAGGAATATGTTCTTTTTTTTTATTATCATAAAATTTTCTAGATAAACCATAATCAATTAAATATAAAACAGATTTTTTTTTTTTTAATCCAATAGTAAAATTTTCTGGTTTAATATCTCTATGAATAAAATTATTATCATGAAAATATTGTATTCTTTCTAATAATTGAATTGCAATCATTAAAACAGTTTTATCAGTAAATTTTTTATTTTTTTGTAATTGCATTAATTTTTCTAAATTATCACCTAATAATTCCATTATCATTACTAAAGTATCATCTAAAGGAGAAAAAGAATATATTTGAGGAAAACCATTTATATTTTGAAAGTTTTTTAATATTTTATATTCATGAAGTAATTGAGGAGTTTCTATTTTTGTTGATTCAATTTTTATTGCAACTTCTTCTCTTGTTTTTATATTTATTCCTTTAAAAATTTGACCAAATGATCCACTTCCTAATCTATCATTTGATTTAAAAGAATATTGATTATTTATTTTTATTTCTTGAGGTTTGTTTTGAGAAGTATGATTTGAATTTGAATTTTTTATTTCCATTAATTTTTATATTTTTTAAATGTTTTTTTTTTGAAATTTTTTAATTTTTTATTTTTATTTATTAATTTGATTTTTGAATATCATATATAATACACATATTTTTTAATTTATTTTGATATTCAAATAAGAAATGACAATGATAATGGTTATGAAATTATATATCATCATCACTTCTGTTTCTTTTTTTTTATTATTAAAAGTCTCACAATTTTTATAATTATTTTAATTAATAAAATATGAAAATAGCAATTATTAAAGTAAAAATAATATATTTTTTTATTTTTGATTTTTTAATATAATAAAATAATTTAAAGGATAATAAAAAATAATAATTTAAAAATATTGGATAGAAATATAAAAAAATGTTAAAATTTATAAAAAAAATTGATGCTTTCGTGGAAACACTCCCTTAGTCAAGACTACAACTCCCTAAAGTGGTAAAGGAAGTGTGTTAGTCTTGATTACTGTGGAAATGGGCTCTTTAGATCTGGAACATTAAATGATTAACTCAAAAAATATGATTAAGTGTAGTAAATTTTTTTCAAATTAAAGGAATTATTCATATAGGAATCATTAATGATTTAAAAATCAAATAAAATTTTAATAATATAACTTTAACAATCAAAAGAACAAATCAAAAAATATTTAAAAGAATATTATAATGATTAACTAAAATAGAAAATATAAGATTAATTCTTATTTAAAAAATAAAATATTATTTATTTATATAGTAATTTATTTTTCTTTTAATAATTTTCTCTTTCTAATTCATATTCATATTCATACAAAATTCTATCATCATTTGTAGTAATTTGACATTTTGAATTTATCCCTAATAAAATCCCATCCATATATTTAACATTATATGAATTAAAATTAGATAAATTTAAAGAAATTAAAGAAGAACAATGATAGAACATTACTTTCATATTAGTAACATTCTTAGTATTAAAATTAGATAAATTTAAAGAAGTTAAAGAAGAACAACCAGAGAACATGGAACACATATTAGTAACATTCTTAGTATTAAAATTAGATAAATTTAAAGAAGTTAAAGAAGAACAACCACAGAACATGGAACACATATTAGTAACATTATTAGTATTAAAATTAGATAAATTTAAAGAAGTTAAAGAACGACAATAATAGAACATTAAACTCATATCAGTAACATTACTAGTATTAAAATTAGATAAATTTAAAGAAGTTAAATCTTCACAATTAAGGAACATTTCTTTTACATTTTTTAATAATTTATTAAAAATAATTTTAAATGAACCTTGTTTACAGGTATCATAATAATCTTTAATTTTTTCTCCATAAAAATAAATATCACATAAATCTTTAAATTTCTTATTTATTATTCTATCATTACTTGAATTTTCACCTATTATTATATTATTATTTATATCTTTAATAATACTTTTAATAAAAATTCCATTATTAGTATTATTATTTTTATTAAATCCTCTATGAATTCCTAATACTTCGAAATTTCTTTCAAATAAAATAATAGGAGAACCAGAAGAACCATAATCAGTTGAAACTGTATGAATAATATAATCATTATCAATATTTTTTAAATGACCGCCATTAATTTGTAAAGGACCTCCTTTTGGATATTGAATAATTGCAAGATCTTCATTTAAAAATATTTCATTAATATCATCATCATAATTATTATTTTCAATTTCGAAAAAATCTTCAATTTCATCTTCATCAATTATTTCAATACAAGTATAATCTAATTCTTCATTCAAAAAAATTTTTCTATTAGAAATTTCAATCATCTTTCTTTTCAATTTATAAACAAAATGAATTTTCTTTCCTATTTCAAGTAATTCTCTATTTACTACATGATAATTAGTTAAAAGAACTTTAATTTTTTCTTGAAAACAAGGAATTTTACAAAAAAATCCTGTTGCATTGCTATTTTTTGTTATAATTTTACAAGTTGCCATTCTACCTTTTTTGAATAAAATATCTTGAATTTCTTTTTCAATTTCAATAGTTTCTCCATTATAACACTCTAAATCTAAATTATTTTCTATCTTATTTTCATTCTTTTTTGTTGTATTTTCTTTTTCTGATTTTATGACTTTTTTAGTCTCTATTTGTTTTTTTATTTTTTTTTTTATTTTGTTTTTATTTTCCATTGTAAATTATTATTTTTATTAATTAAAATTGATATTATAGTCAAAAATAAAATATTAAAAATGAAATAAAGATTAGGAATTTGAATCCAAATGGTTTTTAAAAAATGAAAAAAAAATATATAGGAAAATATTATAATTATTTTCTTATTTATTTTGATAATATTTTGATTTTTTGTTGATTTGTAATTCATATCATTTAATTATTTTTTTTCATTTTTATATATAAGAATACCTATTTCAATTTTACTATTCTTTTTGAATGAATTCGAAGTTTCAAATGAACTAAATTTTTAGAATCTCCTATCTTAAATGAATTAATATTTTTATTATAAGATTGAAATAAGCTTTCTTTAATATTTAATTTTTCAATTTGTTTTTTATATAAATTTAAAAGATTTTCAAGAATCATTGTTTTTTTTATATGTTTATCACCAATTTCTTCAACTTTAACAATTAAATTCCATTTTCATCTAATTTCATTAAAATATTAAAAGAAATTTCACCTTGCGGAGATTTTCTATTTTTTCAAGAATAAATCCATTTATTTTAACATTATCTTTTGAATAATAATTTTCTCCTTGATAAAAATCAAAAGAAACTTTATTTGATTATTTTTAGAAATTTAAAAAAAATTTATTTTCTCAAATGGTATTTTTTTTCCTTTTTAATCATTATTTCTCTTACATCTTCATTTTTATCATTTCTAATCATTAATCCTATTGAAATTGAATTTATATTTAATAATTTTATTTTTCTAATTTTTTTTTCTTCTCAATTTTGAATCAAAAATTTCATCAAAATTAATATCTTCATTTTTTCCTAAAAAAAATTTCCTAAAGCAATAAATTCATCAATATTTATATTTTATTGAGTTATAGTATTATCTTTATTAAACAATTGTTAAATTTTTTCTTGAATTTTGGAATTGTTGAAGAATCACCAATTAAAAGAACATAATGAGTATCTTTTTTTTTATTTTGCATCTTTTAATGCATCTTTAATTTTTTAGAAAACATAATTTTAAATTCATCTCTTATTTTTTAATATAAAAATCAATTCCATCTGATAAACAATCTATATCAATCTCACTTTCATTTTAAAATGATAAAATTTTCTTTGCATGTTCACATTTTTCTTTTAATCTTATTTTTGCTGTATGATTATTTGAAATATCAATTTTATTAATTTCCATAAATTAGATATATTATCAATATTAATTCCACTTAAATGTTTATAATAATTAATGGATAATACTTCAAATATATTATCTTTAATTTTGAAAATAGATAGAGCAAAAGTAAATTTAGAAGAAAAAGAAATATTTATGAAAGATAATAAAATTTTTAATGAAATTTTATATAATAAAAATTTGAAAATTATTGAAATTTTAGATGAATCTCCTCAAAATACGCAAATATTTCTTTTAGGTGAATTTTCCAAAAATAATAATAAAGAAAAATTTATTATAAAATTAAAAAAAAAAGAATTTGATTCAGAATCAATATTAAAAAATAATAAATTTCTTCAAAAAATATGTTCAGAACCATCAATATATTTTTCCAATGATATATATAAGAAATTTTTATCAAAAGATTTATTTCAAAATATAATCGATATAGAATTTATATATCCAATTAATGAAAAGGTAATCGATAAACACAGAAAAGTAGTTTATGAATTATTCACAGAAACATATGAAATATATTTAAATAAAACATTAAAATATATAAACACATTTGATAAATCACATGTTCAATGGATACATAATATATTAGAAGGAAAAGCAGAAAAAATATTAATTCAAACAAAAGATTTTGTAATATTAAAAAATTATACAAATGTAGAAAATGAAAAAATAATAGATTGTTTAGGATTACCTTTTAATGGAGATAATATAAAAAGTTTAAGAGATTTAAATGAAAATCATCTTCCTTTATTAGAAAGTTTTTATAATGATGGAAAAAAATTAATTGCTGAAAAATTTAATTGTAAACCAAATGAAATAAGATCTTTTTTACATTATCCTCCTAGTTATTATTATTTACATATCCATTATTTACATGTTTCTTTAGAAGATTTTGGAGCTTGTGTTAATAGAGCAATTGATTTAAATGAAATAATTCAAAATATTAAATTAAAAAATAATTATTATCAAACAATTACAATAAATCACATAGTAAATGTAGGAAGTAAACTTTATGAAATTTTAACAAAATAAAAAATAAAATATGAATTAAATAAACAATTGATTAAAAATTCACAAATATATTATTTAAATATAAATTTACTACCTTTTAATATCATATTAAATTAGTCAAATAAAAATCTAAAACATTAAAAATTTAAAATAAAAATTTATTTTTGGATAGGATTCATAATATTATACATTTGAAATCCTAAAATCATTAAACTACCAATAATATCAGTTAAATAAATTTTTTCTCCAAAAAATAAAAAACCAAAAATAAAAATAAAAACTATATTTAAATAAGAAATAGGCATATATTTATTAATTTTCATATAGTTAAGAGTTTCAGTTTGAAGATAATTAGCAATAAAAAAAATTAAACCATTTGACATTCCATATAAACAATATAAAGGATTTGATAAACCATAATGATTTTCTATCATCATTAATAATAAAGCTGGAAGTGAATTAAACATTCCTAAAAAATAATTTTGAACTTCTCCATTTAAATTTTCCATACATAAAAATTTTTGTCCAAAATTTATTAAAGATAATAAAGTTAAATGAGTTATTGCAATAAAACAACCAATAAATAAACTTTTATTTTCTAAATTTGGATTATTTGAATCACTACTTTTTTGTTCATTTGAAATTATTAAAATAGTACCAAATAAACTTAATAAAACTCCAATTAAATATCTTAAATAAAATTTTTCTTTTAAAATAACACTAGATAAAATTAAAATAATAACAGGATGACAATTAGCACAACATTGTGAAGTACTTACTCTAAAATAATTTAATAATAAAATCCAAAATAAAACTCCAACATAATTTCCAAAACTTCTCATATGAAACCAAAATTGATGTTTAATTGAACTTATAGGAGGAATTTCTTCATTTTTTCTTTTTATAATAATATAACCTATAACCCAAATTGGTAAACTTCTCCAAAAAACTAAACTATTTAAAGAAAAAGGTTTTGGAAAATAAATTTTATAAGTTTTTAATTGAATAGAATTTATTGCCCAAAGAAATTGAGTTATTACTGCACAAATATATGCATATTTATCATTTTTTCTTTTTATTTCTTTCATATTATCATCTAATAAAGAACTTGATATACTATCCATAAATTATTATTTTTTGAAAAATATAAATTAATTCAAATAATGAATAATATTATTATAATTTATGATTTATATTTTAGATTTAAAAATTATTTAAAAAAATAAATTTATATAAAAATGAGAGGCCCAAGAAGACAAATTGGAAATGGAAGAAATAATTTTAGAGGAGGAAGAAATAGAAATAGAATGAGACATGATTTTAAAAGAAATAATAGATTTAGAAGAAATAATAACAATAGAAATAATTTTAATGGAAGAAGAAGAAATAATAATTTTTCAAATAATAGAAGAAGACCTCAAATTAGAAAAAGATTAGGAAGAAGAAGACCAGGAAAATTAACAACTGAAAAATTAGATAATGATTTAGATAATTATTTTAAACAAAATAAAGGAGAAAATTATAAAGATTATCTTGATAATGAATTAGATGCTTATAAAAAAGATGGTGAAAAAAGTCTTGAAAAAGCTAAAATTGAAAATACTACTAATGTAAATAATCCTGTTAAAGAAAATGTTAATGTTGAACCTAAAGTTGAAGAAGAAAAAAAAGAAGAAGTTAATGAAGAAGTTAAAGCTGATACTAAAGGTAAAGGTAAAAAGAAAAAGAAATAAAATATTTATTTTTAAATTATATTTAAAAAAAATTTCAAATTATTTTTTAAAAAAAAAATATAATATTTTTTTGAAGTTTCAAAAAACGAATTTTGAAAAATTAATTCTAATAAATTTTAAAAATGTCTTTTGAGATAAAAAATGAAAGAATATATACTAACAATAATGAAATATTAAATATTTCAAGTAGAAATAAAAGAAAATTAAAGAATATTGGTGTTCAAAGTAATGATTATTCAAAAGATTCAATTAAAAAAAATACTTTAAGTAATTTAGTAAATATTAAAATTCAAACTATTAAATTACCTCAAATATTAACTCAATCAACAAATCCAATTCATAATAAAAAAATTATAAGATTAAAGAAAAATATGATTGAAAAAGAAAAAGAAAAAGAAGAAGAAAAAACTAAAGAAAAATTTTTATTAACTGGACTTGAAAATAAAGAAATAGAAACTGATGATTTTGGTTTTGATTTTAATAATAAATTTAATGAAAATAAAAAAGATAATAATAAATTCTATGAAGTTAATGAATTATTATTTGAAGAAAATGAAAAATATCATCCTGAAATAATAAAAAATAAATTAAATATTGGAATTCCATTAAAATCAGAAGCCTATTCTTTAAATAAAATGAGTTTAAGAAAAAAACCAAAAAATCTTGAAAAAGTTGAAAACAAAAGACTTCATCGTTCAATAAATTTTTTAAAAAAAATGACAAATTGTTATCTAGATTTTCAAAGAGATAATCTTGTAAATGATTTCCAAAAAAATACTAAAGAATTAGAAAGAATTGATAATGAAATTCATAATACTTTTGATGTTATGAGAATTAGAACCGAAGTTCAATTTGAAAAATTAATTCATAAAGATGATATTGAGTTTTATTAAAATATATTATTTATTAATTGTTATTAAGTAGAAATTAATTGGTTTATTATATATATATTTTTTTAATTTTTTTTTCTGATGAATAATTTAAATTTAATTGGAAAATGTCAAATATTCAAAATCAAAATAATAACAATTTAAATAATATTGAAAATGAAAATAATGAAAAAAAAATGAGTTTATTAAATGATTCTTTGGAAGAAGATGATAATAACTTAGAATATACAAAAAGCAATGGAAAATCAGATTCAAAATCATATAGAGTAAGTGAATTACCTTTTATGGATATTAATGATGAAAATTATATTAAAAATGAACAATTAAATAATAATATTGAAGAAAATAAAAAATTAAATAAAAATGAAACAAATAATGAAATTGATGAAAAATACAAACAATTAATCATAAAAAAAAGAATAAATATGTCAAATAATAAATATAGTTTACATTATAATAGCCAAAATTCTAGTAATATAATAAGACCAGAATTGTTTACTTTTAATAATAACTCAGAAAATATAAAAATTAAACCAAGAAACAATACTCAATATAATTTGGAAAACACAATAGAAGAAAGTGAAAAAAATGATAATAAAAATTTTACTAATATGCATAATTTCAATAATACTACTTATAGTACTCAAAGTCAAACAGGAAGTCGTGGGAAAAATATTGTAAATAAAGGTTTAAATTATAATAATAAATTAATAAGTGAATTTATTATTAATGATTCTCTTTCACAAAAAAATAATTATAATAATTTATGTGATATAAATGATAACACTGAGTTTAATAGAGATTATTTAAAAAATTGGTTAAAAAGTATAGATTTATTCCAATATTATAATAATTTTATTGAAAATGATGTTTATGATATAAATAAATTAATTCAATTAATGAAATTGTATGAAATAAAATTAAAATATGATGATATTGAAAGTTTACTAGGTATTAAAAAACCTGGTCATATTTTTAGAATTTTAATAAAATTAGAAATTGATTCTCAAATTATTGATAGTAAATTAGTACATTTTATGATAAAAAAACCAAAAAATGAAAATGAAAAAAATATTCAAATCTCAACAAGTAATAGTTATGAATGTGGTTGTTTTAAAAACTATAATAATCCAATTCCAAAAAATGAATTAATAACTTTTTTGAAAAGGAAGAACTTACTTGAATTTTATTATAATTTTTATCATAATGGTTTTGAATTAATAGAATATGTTTTACTCCAAATGAATAGTTCATTTCCAATTAATGATGAAATATTAAAAAATTGTTTTCATATATATGATGAAAATGATAGAAAAATAGTTTTAAGAAATATTATTAACGAAATTAAAAAAATTAATATTTTTATAAATACTAAAGAATATGAAAGTAATCCTGAAAAAGATAAAATTAAATATGAAAATGTTCAATTAGAAGATTCTGAAGAAAATTCTGATTTTAAAAAAGATATATTTGATAATGAAAAATGTAATGGTTGTCATATTCTTTAAATAGTTGAAATTAGGGTTTTTGTATTATAAAATTTTTTTTAATAAATATATTATACGTTATATTTTTAATAAATGGATAATTTAAAAAATATATTTGAATATGAATTAAAAAGAAAATTATCTAGTAAAGCGAAAAGGACAACTTCTGAAATTTCATATTTAATTAATACATTTAAATTTTTTGATTTAAATAAAATTGGTAAATCTTCAAAAGATGATTTTCTAAAAGTTATAGATAGAATTGGTTTAATTGGTTTTTCACAAAATGATTTAGAAAATTTATTTTATTATTATGATCCTAATAACTCTGGATATATTAATTATGAAAATTTTTCTTATTATTTATACAATGAATCCAAATATGAACCTCTTCCTTATAATTTTAGTTCTTCTATTAAAAAAAATCAATCTAATTATAATAATATTCAAAATACTCCTTATAAAAAAGTTCAACAAATAAAAGTGAATAATCCTATAACACATGATAATATAATTTATGAAGATAATAATAATAATAAAGTTTTCAAAAAAAAACAATTAATCCAAAATAATATTTTTACTGATGATTATTGGCATGATTCAAATAAAAATAATTCAAATAAGAATAATGATAAAACCAATAATGATAATAAATTTAACGAATATAACTCAGGTGGATTTAAAAAATATTTTCAATCAATTTTAATAACATTTCAACAAAAAATTAATATTAATAATGGAATAACATATTATACTTTTGCTTCATATCTAAAATTTAAAGAAGATATAACAAAAAAAACAATAACATATGAAGATTTTATCACATCTCTAAATGAGTCTAATATAAATATTGAACTTAAATTAATATATCACTTTTATAATTACTTAGATTTATGTAATTTCAATCATGTTTCAACAGATGAAATTTTAAGAATAATTAGAGGTAATTTATCTGAAGAAAGAAAAATGAAAATAATAGAAGCTTTTGTAAGAATTGATTTAGATAAAAAAGGTTTTACAGAAATAATATTTTTAAAAAGTATATATAATGTAAAAGAACATCCAGAAGTTAAAATGGGAACAAAAAGTGAAAATGAGGTTTATGATGAATTTATTTATACTTTAGATTGTTTTATTAATTATAAAGAAAAAAGTGATCAATTATCTTTTGAAGATTTTATTGAATATTACTCAGGAATAAGTGCTTCTATTCAAAATAATGAGTATTTTATTGAAATAATTGATGGAGTTTGGAATATGGAAAATTTAAGTGATAATTTACTTCAAAGATTTAATCCAAATTATTTTATTAAAAAAAAAGAAGAAATTAATTTAAAGAAGAATGATAATAATATAAATAATCAAATTAATATTTCTTATGAAAAATATACTCCTATAAAAAGTGATAGTTATATACCAAAATCTATAAGATTAAAAAATAAACATTTATTTGAAAATCAAAATAATAAATTCAATTTTTTTACTGGAGAAGAAATTCATGATAATTTAATAAAACAAAGTCAATTTCCACAAAATGATATATTGAATAATCAAGAAAATCAAAATAAAGAATCAACTATGAATATAAATTTAATAGATAATAATGTAGGAAATGATGAAATTGATAAATTAAGAAATTATCTTCTTCAATTCGGTTCAAAAAGTATTTTTAATTTAGAAAAAATGTTTTTAATGTATGATACTCAAAAATCAGGAAAACTAGATTTTCAATCTTTAGAATCAATATTTCAACATTATAGATTACTTTCTTCAAAAGAAACTTCTGCAATTTTTAAAAAATTAGATTATAATAATTCAAAAAAAATAAATTATGATGATTTGATTAAAATCATTATTGGAAAAATGAAAGATGAAAGATTAAATATTGTAAAAAATATTTTTTCTAATTTAAATTCTAGTGGTAATGAAGAAATAAATATTAATGAATTAAAACAAAAATTCAATGCATCTAAACATCCTGAAGCTTATTCTAAAAACAATTCAAAAGAAGAAATTTATAATGAATTTCTTGATAATTTAGAAATTTTTAAAAGATATAATTCAATAAGAAATAAAAATTCAGGTTTTTATTTTACTTTAGATGATTTTATTAATTTTTATACTCAAATTTCTTTTGGTATAGAAGATGATAATTATTTCATAAATTTGATTACAGGAGTATGGAATTATAATTCAGAAAATAATTTAAATTCTAATAGAAGAGTTCAAACAGGAAATCAAATCATTCAAAATAATAAAAATTTTATTTTTTAATTAAAATAATAAATATAATATAAATATAATTTATAAAAAATTTCTAAATAAATTACAGTCATTAATAATTATATTTTCTAATAAAAAATTAACATATTTTAAGTAAAATTTAATTCGTTTTTTAATTAATTATTCAAAAAAAAATTTTTAAATAAAACAGATAATTAAATTTTTTTTATTTTAATTGGGTATTACTTCATTCTTAACCAAAGACATATTTTCAATATTATTATTTTTTCTTAAAAATCTATATAACCAAAATAAAAGTAAAAAAAATATAATAGAGGCAATAATAATTCCAATGATCATCAGAGCTTTTTTTAATCTATAATATTGATAATTTTTATATATATTTGTCATATTATATGACTTTCCAATAATACCTATTAAATCATTTTCTTTATCAAAAACCATAGTAAAAAGGTGAATAAAAGGGTATCCAAAAATCCAAGTATTATGTTTAAATTTTTTAAATCTAATTTCAAATCTTAATGAGGTTGAATTTATTTCATTTAATAAATTTTTAATAGGAATATCATAACTATAACCATCAAATAAAAATGAAAAACCTAAATTATTAATATATTTTTTATTTGGATTATTATCATATTTATATTTATTACATATAAATATTATAATATTATTAAATTCATTTTCATTGCAAATACCATATAAATATTTATCGAATAAATATTGTTTTAAATTTTTTAATTGATTATAAGGAGCATCAATAAATTCAGATGAAGTATCAAAAGAAACATATGAATCAACTTGAATTGCATTTTGAAAAACTCTTTCAATAGAATTATTAGTATAATTTGTCCCAATAATAATAAAACCTAATTTAATAATCCAAGCTTCTTGGAATATTTCTTCATATTCTTCTTTATTAGTAATATTAGAAATATCAAAAATAGGAAAGTTTTTTAATTTCAGTTCTTTAGGAATATCACCAAAAATAATTTGTCCATGAGTTTTATTAATTTCTTTAATAGTAAACATTTTTTTATTAATAATTCCTTGTTCTCTTAATAAATTTAATAAATCAAAAGAACTATCATTACTATAACCTAAACCAATTTTTCCATCTTCATAATCAGTATAATTATCAAAGAGTTTTAAAGCTTGAATAAATTTAAAATTTTTAATAATAGTATTACCTAAAATAATATTATCATAAGTTTCACTTCCTTCAATTATACCATCCATATCATAAATTTTGTTTAAATAAGGTAAACTTTTTGAAGTAGTTGAATTAGAAGAATTATATTTAAAAAGAGAATTACAATTTTCACAATCTAATGAAGAAACCCAAGTTTTTGAAGTTGCTGTATCAATTTGAATTGGAAAATAATTAATTGGAGTTCCTATTCCTAAAGCTGTTATATAATATTTCTCTTTTTCTTCATATTCTACATTTAAAATTAATATTTTTTTGTCATCTATATAAATATCTGTGCTTGGAATTTGATTTGTTTCTTCTTTTAATTCTCTTAAAGAACATTTAATAATATAAAGAATATTTATAAGAAAAAATAAGGTTTTTACCATATTTTTATGTTTTTTTGAAAGTTGAATACTTTATTTTTTTTAAATTATATTTAATGATTTTATATATTTTTTGAAATTATATATATGTAATAAACTTATTATAATTATTAATATTATTTGAATATATGTTAAATTTTTATAGATTTGTATACTAATAAAAATATCATTTGTTATTTGTTTTTCATTTTTTTTCTCAATTTCAAATTCATGATTTATTTTATTTATTTCTTCTTTTACTTTTATTAGAGATTTTGAAGTTCTTTCTACTTCTTCCTTTTTTAATGCATCTTCATTTTGAATTGATAGAAAAATTTCTGAAATTATTATTTTTAAATTCATTTCAATTCCTTTTGAAATTTTTTCATATTTACTATTAATAAAAACACAAATATAAAGTTCACCTATATCAGTTATTAAAAAAGAAATTTTATCTTTTTTATTTTTAATCGTATAATAATGTTCAATTTTATGAGAATTAGAATGTTTAATTATAATATTTATATTATTAATGGCATTTTTTAATTCACTTTGATTTCCAATATTATTATGATTAATATTCCACTTTAACAGTAAAGAAGAATTACCAATAAAAACATGTTCAATAAAGCATTTATGTTTTTTACTAATTTCAAAAAACAAAGAACATTTACATTTATAAAAAACCTCTAAAAAAAAGCTAAAAAAAACATAAAAAAACCCAAAAAACCTCATATAAAAAATATTTAAAAAAAAAATAATAAATACAATTAAAAAAAAAAAAAAATGTCAGAAGAAGACAGTTCATACAAAATAGTATTATTAGGTGAAGCGGGAGTAGGAAAAACAAGCATAATAAATCAATTTATAAACGAAGAATTTTTAGAAGATCAAGAGACAACAACAGGAGCAACATTTTCCTCAAAAGAAGTAGAAACAAAATCAGGAAAGACAATAAAATTTGTAGTATGGGATACAGCAGGACAGGAAAAATTTCGTTCATTAACAAAAATGTTTTATAAAGATGCAGTAGCAGCAATATTAGTATATGATATAACAAGAAAAAAATCTTTTGAAGAATTATCAAATTATTGGTCAGAACAAATTAAAGAATCTTCAGCTTCTAAAAATATTATTATTGGAATTGCTGCTAATAAAAGTGATTTATTTGAAAAAGAAGAAGTTGAAGAAAGAGAAGGAAGAAAATTAGCAGAAGAATTAAATGCTATTTTTAAAAGTACTTCTGCTAGAAATCAAACCGGAATTAATGATTTATTTGAAGCTATTGCTAATAAAATTGTTGATCCTAATTATGATATTAATAAAGATGATGAAGAAGATAAAAATGAAAAAAAAAATGTTGTTATAAATCAACAAAATTATACACAGAAAAATGAAGAAAAAAAACAAAAAAAAAAATGCTGTGGATAATAGTTTTTTTTGGTTTGGAATGGTTATTTAAAAATTTTTTTGCAAATTTTTTTTTAAAAAAAAATACTTTTTATCGTTTTTTTTATTATATTTATTTTGTTTTAAATTTTTTTTTTGAATTTTTTTACTTTTTTATCAAAAATGATTTATTTTTTAATATTTTTATACGAAATTAAAAAAATTTTTATTTTTTCGAATTATAAATATTGAAGAAATAGATAAAAAAAATAAGAAACACTTATAAAAAAATTATTTTAAAAAAATAATCATCAAATAAAAAATTCTAAATAAAAAACAAAAATAAAAAAAAACCTATAAATAATATTTAAAAAACTGATTTTTATGATTAACAACATCCTCTTTTTTTTCCATTACTAGGATTTAATTTTCCTCCTTTAGTTCTATTATTAAAAGCAGAAATTTCATCAATTTTTTGAACTAAAGCTTGAAAAGTTTGTTCAACATTTTTTCCAGTTTTTGCAGAAGTTTCAAAAAAATCTAATTGAAAATTTTTAGCTAAATTTTCTCCATCTTCTTGACTAATTTTTCTATTATCAACATCATCAATTTTATTTCCAACTAAAAATATAGTAACTTTATCAGAAGCTTCTTCTTTAATTTGATTAATCCAATTAGAAACATTTTCAAAAGAAGATTGATTAGTAATATCATATATTAATATTATACCATGAGCACCTTTATAATAATTTTTTGTAATAGCTCTAAAACGATCTTGACCTGCTGTATCCCATATTTGAACTTTTACATTTTTTCCTGATTGTAATGTCATTGATTTTAAACGATAATCTAAACCTATTGTTGACATATGAATTTCTTGAAATGTATTATCTGTATATCTCATTAAAAAACATGTTTTTCCTACTGTTGAATCTCCTAATAAAAGTACTTTATATACTGAATCTGAAGAATTATCTCCTTGTGTCATTTTTTTTTTAATTTAATAAAAAAGATGAAATTATTGTTTATTAAAGTAATATATTTTTTAAAAAATTAAATAATTATAATTTAATAATGTAAATTGTTTCGTAAATATTAAATTTTTTATTTATAAAAATAATAAAAAAAATATCATAAAAAAAAAAATAATATCAAATTTCATTAGCAAATTTCATGATAATCAAAGATAAAAATTTCATTTTATTTTCCATTAAAATTCCCTTCTTTTTGCATTTTAACATTTTTTTCATAATTTTCTTGTCTAATATCATAATATTCAAAATGTTCAAGTATAGTATTACAATTTTGATATTTATCTATTTTTTCAATCATAATTTTAGCAAATTCAAAAGGAATTTCTTGAGTATCTCTTGCATTTGAAATTGGTTTTGTTTCACCATCTTTCATAGTTATTATAATATTTTTAAATTCTCTAAAAGGAACATCTTTAATAAAAATCCATTCTAAATCAAATAAACCAGGCCATTTATTATCTTGAGTCCAATATTCAAATGATTTTTTTTCATCAACTTCACTTTTCATTTTTGCAATTCCTACATATCTTCCACTTCCATTACATGAAAAAAATAAATATACATTTCCTCCTTTTTCTTTAGTTAATTTATAACTATTATTTAAAGTTATATTACCATTTTTTGAAGATGACCAAACTCCATATTTTATAGATTTATGAACATCTTCTTCTGAAAATGATTTAATTACAAAAAATTGAGAATTTGAATTTAATGTTTCTGATAATCCTTGATTTTTAGTATTTATATCTATCAAATTTCTATATTTTGAATATATATACATTTCTGTTCTATAAATCATTTCTTGAGCATAATATGGATTTAAATATTGATATTGAGGTTGAGGAATATATTTTTGTTGATTATAATTATTATTGTTATTTTTATTGTTATTGTAATTTCTTTGATTATAATATTTTTTTTGATTTGAACCACGAAAATTTTTTGGTTTTATCAAATAATCTGATTTTTGATGGTTGGAGTCCATAACTTATCTTATTTTTAATCAATTTTGAGAAATTAAATTATTTTTAAATTATTATTTTCTTTTTTTTGATTTTTATTATTTTTTAAAATTAGTTTTTATTAATATTTTTTTATCTTATTACATTATTTTGATAATAGAAATATAAAAATAGGTTTATTTCATTTTTAAAAATTAATGAAAAATGTTTTTACTAGACTTATAAAACATTCAAAAACTGAAAGAATTACTCCAAATTATGAAGAAATACCACTTCCTTTTATAAAAGATTTAAAAAGAGATTTTAATACTATATCAAATATTAATGATTCATCTTCTATTGAAACATTTTTTAGAAGAACTTCAAAAAAAGCTTTGACAATGCCAAGAAGAAAATATTTAAGTGATATTAATAGCAAAAAAATTTATAAATTAAAAACAAATATTGTAAATACTTGTGAAAATGCTATTAATGAATGTAATGAATTTACCAAATTAATAACAAATAATAATTCAAATTATGAAAGACTTGATACTATAAATAAACAAAATGAAACTTCAATTCATGACTTTAAAAATGATATTAAATTATTAAATGAAGAAATTGGAGATAAAGGATTTTTTATTCTTTATCGTTCTAAATATGAACCTACATTATTGAAAAAAAATTCGTTTCAAATAAACCAAAAAATATCTTTTATAAAAGTAGTATTATTGAAAAAACTTCTCCTGAAGATATTTATAAAAATAGTAAAAAATTTAATAAAGAATTTAAATTAAATTTACCATCTTTTAAGACATTAAATATAAAATCTAATAGAATATTTGATAAAGGAAGATCTACTATCTTAAAAATGTATAATAAACAATTATTATTTGAGAAAAAATTGGTAGAAAAATATAATTTTAAAACAAATTCAAAATCAAAATATTTTCTAAAAATATAAATATTATTAAAGAATGATTAATTATAAATAAACTTTATTCTTTTACTTTTAATCAAAAAAAAAATAAAATAAAAAATCTAAAATAAAATAAATTGAATATTATAAAAATAAGTTTATTTAATAATATAAAATATTATTGATTCTTACCTTCTATTAAATCTATCATTTCATTTAATTCTTTAAGTAAAACATTTATTCTATCAGTAACGATTTTTTCTTTTTCAATTTGATTATTATCATGAAAATATTTTTGTAATTTTCTATGATGATCAAGTGAATCTTTAACCATAATAAGATATTGTTGAGGAGTAATTTGATCTCCAAGCATATTTTCTAAAATATTTTTTTGACACATCATTTTAGTTTTTTTATCTCTTAATTCTTTAGGAGTTCTACCTTCTATTTTAGCAATTTTATTTTCTAAATTCTTTATTTCAAATTCTAAACATTTTGCAGTAACAATAATACCAGTATCACAAGGATCTTCTAATTCTTCTTCTGTAAAATCATCTTTTGTATATGTTACTCCTTCAATTTTTGGTTTTTCTTTTTTATTTTGAGTTTCTGTTTTTTTAAGTTGTTCATTTTTATTATTATTAATTGAAGGTTTTTTTTTAGGTTTATAATTTTTTAAATTTGATGATGGAATATCATAATCTTTGATAGGATCTCCTTTAAATGGTTGAAAAACTCTCATTATTTCATTTGATTTTAATGTTTTTATTTCATATTCTTTTTCAACTAAAGATTCTCTAATTTTTAATGAAATTTTAATTAAAATACCTAATTTTTTCTTTTTTTTCTCATCAGTAAATTCAAATTCTTCTTCAATCAGATTTTTATTTTTAAAATCTTTAAAATTAATTTCTAAATATCCGACATTTGATGTCTCTGTACCGCAAAAAGGAAAACATTTAATTTTTTTTTGTTCTCTAATTAAATTTAAAACTAAACATTTTTTAATTATATTTTTCATTCCAGTTTTTTTTAAATTAATTGATTTTTCATAATTTATTTCTTTATTTTTTATTTTGATTTTTTCTTCTAAAGTATTTTGACTATCATATTGACAGCATAAATTAATTAAATAATCTTTTGTTTTAATTCCTTTAATTTCTGAAATTATAATTATAAATGTATTTTCAGGAATTGTTCTATCTTCCTTTAATTTTCTTTCTTCTTTCTCAATTTCTTCTAAAATAGGAGCTGGACACCATTTATTTTTAAAAGCTTCACTATATATATTAAAATAAAATTCATCTCTTTGAACATTTTCTTTTAATTCATTTAAAATTTGTTGAAATTTTGCTTTATTTTTCTGAAATTGAGAAGGTTTGATTTTTTTCATTTCACTTAATTCATTCTGAAGTTTATTTTTATCATTTAATAAATCTTGTTTTAATTTTTTTAAAACTTTCACAAATTGTTCATTTCTTTCATCTGTTGACATTCCATATATAAATTCATAACTCATTTTTGGTAATTTGTCCAAATTAATTTCTTTTTCTTTTCCATTTTCTATTTTATTTAATGATAATTCATATATTTCTATTATTTTTTTTGCATCTGTTATTTGTTTATTTGACATATTATTTTCTTCAAAATATTGTTCAGCTTCTTTAAATTCTTTTAATCTCTCTTTAATAATATTTTCTTTTTCATTATTTATTTTTTTTGGTTTTTTATTAGTTTCTATTTCTTCTTTTTCTTCATTTTGATTATTTATAGATTGTTTTTTCTTTTTTTCATCTTTTTCATCTTTTTTCTTTTTTTCTTCTTCTTCTTTTTTCTTTTTTTCTTCTTCTTCTTTTTTCTTTTTTTCTTCTTCTTCTTTTCTTTGCTCTTCTTTTTCTTCTTCTTCTTGTTGTTTAAGAGTTTCTAATAAATCATCAGCTTCTTTATTTAAAATTTTCATTCTTTCATTTATTCTATTTTTAATAAAGTTTTTATTTTTTAATTTTGTATCTTTATCTAATATTTCTAATAATTGTTTATGTAATTTTATAGAATAAATTACTTTTTGATAATATTGTTTAATATCTGTTGTTCCATTTTCAATACCTTGAGTTAATAAATCACATTTATTTTTACATCTTTCTTTTTTCATATCAAAAACTTCAAAAGTATCATTTTGATCTTTTGATTTTTTATATAAATTTGATATTTTATCCATCATTTTCATTTCTTCTGTTAATAAAGATATTGAATCCATAAATTTAATATCATGATATTTTTTTTCTAATGATTCAGGACATAATTCAATCACATTATCTGATGTTAAATTATTTTCATCTATTTTTTTTTCCTGTTTATCTTCTATCAATTCTTCTGCTAAATTATCTAAAGTATTATTCTTTGGTAATTGATTTTGATTTATTTGTGATTTTTTATTTTGATTTTGATTTATTGATGGATTTCGATTTATTGATGGATTTTTACTTGGTAATTGATTTATTGAAGGATTTTTACTTGGTAATTGATTTATTGAAGGATTTTTATTTGGTAATTGATTTATTGAAGGATTTTTATTTTGATTTGGATTTATTGAAGGATTTTGATTTTGATTATTCATGAGTAAATCATCCATATTATCATTAAGAAAATTAAAGATATCATCCTTATTATTAGAATTATTATATTGATTATTATTTCCATTATTAAAGTTATTTTTATATTGATTATTATTTCCATTATTAAAGTTGGAATTATTTTGAAAATTTTGTCCATAATACATATTATTTACATTATTTGATTGCATTCCATTTTGATTGAATTGATTAGAATTAAAATTTAGTTGATCGTTTTGAAGAGGTTGAGCAGGTTCAGATAAATTATTATTATTATTTGGTTTATTGTCAGGTTTTTTATCATCTAAAAAATCAAACAACATATCTTCATCATTTTTATTTGATTCATATTTATTATTATTGTTATTATTAACCCCATTACTATTAAAATTAGTATTAATATTTTTATTAAAATTACTCATATTATTATTAAAATTATTATTATTTCCTTGATTAATAAAATTCTTATTTGATATTTGTTGTTGATTTTGTTGATTTATATTTTGATATTGATTTCCTATATTTCCATTTTGATTTAGATTGTTCATTTGATTTTGATTATTGTTTTGTTTTTTTTTTTCAATTATTTTTTCTTCTTTAATTTCATTTTCCATTTCTGCTAATTCGTCTTCAATATCATTTCCTTTTTTTTTTTTTTTGTTTTTATTCCAATCAGGATCATCTTTCATTAAATCATTAAATTCAGGGTCATCTATTCCTTCATCAATATTTAATTCATTTCCTCTATTTTGTATTTGTTTCATAAAATCATCCATATTATTAAATTGAAAATTTCCTTTACCAAGAAAATCCATTTTAATTTTAATTTAATATTATTTTATACTAATTTATCTCAATTCATAAAAATTTAATTTAATTTTATTATTTAATTTTTTTTAATTTTAAAAAATTTTTTATTTAAATATATATTTACAATAAACAACTCATAAATAAAATTTCCAAAATAAGTATGCAAAAACAAATAAAAAAATTAAATTCGAAAAAATGTCATTTGATATCAATAAAATAATTGTCATAATTTTTCTATTACAAATAATAATAAAAACTCAAATAACAGATATAAATTCTTTACCTCGAGGAGTTCCTGGAGAATATTTAGAATATGATAATTATTTTGATGATGAAAATACAAACGAATTTGAAAAATATAATTATTATTTAGAAGCTTGGGCAGCTGCAAGTGGTTATATAGATGAATATTCTGGAATATCTTATTCTTCTTTGAGATGTTATTGGAATAATTATTATAGCCTTTCTACTTATTCAAATATTGCACAAAATCTTAATGAAGAATATGTTAAACAAACAAATTTATTAGGAATAATTGATAAAGCTTGTTATTATAGTTATGATGAATATAAGAATTATGTTCTTGTTAGGCATATTAATGAGGAAGATGATGATTTTCAATATTCTGCTATTATTAGATTATCTAATCCTTATGATACAACAATTCAAGCTAAGGTTAATTTATCTTCTTCTGGTTATAGTCGTCCTTTAACTATTGAAGCACATTCAACTGTAAAATATGTCATAGAATGGAAAAAAAAATATATTAGATATAATTATGGAGAACCCATCACTACTACTAACGAGATCTCTACTGATTGTTATATTTATTTTAATAATAATACTCCAACAGATGAAAATAATAATAAATTATATATTTTAATAAATAGTCTATTTTTTAAAGTGGCATTATTTAAATATAAATTAAGTTTATCAGGTAATTCATATAATTATTGTTATAAAGATGGATGTTTTTCAGATTATTATTATAGTAATTATATAAAGAATTCTTGTAATTTAAAAGGATGTGTTCCAGGGTCATTTTGTGATACAACTGAAAATGTATATATGTGTGAAGAATGTGATATTAGATGTAGAACTTGTTTTAATAATCAACCTAATAAATGTAAAAGTTGTTATCCTACTGCAATATCTCCCCAATGGAATAATTATTATTATTATTCTGGAGCTACTTCTTGTACTTTTGAATATATTCCTTTTAATCATTTTTTAGATTTTGAAATTAATATTCCTTTATTACTTAATTATAGAGGAACTGTTGAATTTTGGTTATTTGTTGTAAATCCTGAAAAATTAACTGATTCTCTTTTACAATCATCTTATTCAGCTTTTGTTTTTCAAAATTTTTTCACTATTATAATTCACCAAAATCCAGATTCAATTTCAGATATTCAAATTACATTACTTCCATTTGATAATATTTATCCATATAATAAAAAAATATTCAATGTATTAGATTTTGATACATATTATACAAGTAAATATACAACATATCAAAAAATAACAAATTCAAATTTTGTTAATAAAGCTTCAAAATGGATTTTTGTTAGAGCAGGTTTTAGTTATATTCATAAAAAAATGTATGTAAATAATGAAGAAAATAACATTGAATATCCAAATATTTATTTGGAAGATAATCCAACATATAAAACTACATATCAAACTTTTCTTAGAACTTTTTATAGAGAACAAGAAAATGGAATTTTAAGAATTCAAGGATTTCAATATATAAATACTGATATTTATATTAGGAATTTAAATGTTTATGCTGATTATTTAGATAATTATATTAATAATCCAAATTATTATAATTTACATACTATTACTGATATTTATTCTATTCCAAATTTACTTTTTTCTATTCCTTTTAATGATATTATTATTGCAGATGATTCATATAATTCAACATTTACTTATTATGATTATAGTAGTCAATTTACAAAAGGTTCTACAGAAACATCATCTATTACAATTCAATTAATACCTTCATCTTTATCACCTTCAAAAAATTTTCGTAGAATCAAATTTTTATCAATAAATAAATATTATAAAAATAGTGATTTGAAAGATTCAGAAATAAAAACTTTTACTTGTTCATCACCAAATAAATATTGTAATGATGATGAAATACCTTATGCATGTAATAATAATTATAATTTACTTCACTATACTGATATAAATGATGAAGAAATAATAAATTGTTATAATAATTGTGGAAATTATATGAGATTACCAAATATTAAAATAAATCACTCTACTAATCAACCAATAACTACAGATATATGTAATTATAAATGTGACAATAATGTAAATAATTGTCCTTCAAGTTATAATAGTGATATTAATGATTTTTCATGTAATTCTGATTATAATGCATTATTTTATCAATGTTTAAATAAAGATGATTATAATGTTGATAATAGTGGATTACAATTTTCTGGAACTTATAGAACAAAATCAATGATTTTTCCTTTATCAACAGAAACAAATCCAATTTCAAATTTTATGATTGAAATGTGGTTTCATCCTGATATGCATACACAACAAAATCCTCCTTTATATAAACAATTTATTTTTATGTCTGATTCTCTTCAAATTTATTTTGATGTTGATACACAACAATATGTTTTTAAATCAGTCACAGATGGTTTTACTTCAATAAATGAATTAGGTTTTAATATATATTATTATGGTTGGAATCATTTAATAATAAGTTCAAAACCTATTACTGTTAATAATCAAATTTATACTGAATTTAATATTTCTATTGCAAATTCTTTTTTAAAAGTTGATCAAGTTTCAGGAAAAAATACAATTTATCAAATTTGTTTTTGTAATATTGATGAAGATTGTTGTGGAGAATCAAATAGTTTATGGTTTGATATGTTTATTCAAGATATTAAATTATGGGATGCTAGATTTGTTGGTCCTTATACTTTATTTGATTTTGATAAATTTTCTTATGTTAATCCTGGAGGATTACTTCATTGGTATAAATTAGATATAATAAATATAAATAATAATGATATTAAATGTAGTATAGATAATAGTTATAAAGTTTCTTTTATTTCTGATAAATATTATCTTAATCCTCATAATGATCAAAATTTTAATTATGGTTTTAATTTTAATTGGAATGATGTTAATTATCCTAATTTTGTTATAAATGCTCAAATAATAAATGAAAAAAATATATTAAATATAACTCAAACAGGAAAATGTAATGAAGGTTGTACTAAATGTTTTGGAAATTCAAAATTTAATTGTTTTAAATGTCAAGAAAATTATGCTTTAAATGGAGCAACATGTACATTAGATAGTAAAAGTAATAGTAATAAATATTATATTAATCCTCCAATTCAATCAAATGATCCAAATGAAATAAATGAATTAGAAATAGTTTTTCCAAGTAATTATGATTCTGCTGGAATTACAATATTTTTTTATATAAAATTATATGGTTTTACTGATGAACTTATTAATTCATATATTTCCGATACTCAAATAGATCCTTCTAATGCAAATCCTATATTTGATATTGTTTATTTTTCTAGTAATTTAAAATTATCATATGATGTTGAAGAAGAGTCTTTAAAATTGTTATTAAATGGTATTGTACAATTTAAATTTGAAGAATTTTCAAAAAAAATCGCAACTTGGGTTCCAATATCAATAGCAGCTTTTAGAGGAACAAGTATTCAAAAAGATTTTAATTCAATGACAGTAGAATCAACTCCTTTAAAACATATACCTTCAACATATACAAAATTTCTTTTTTCAACATTAAAATTTTCAAAATATATGATTGGCCATATATCAGATATAACATTTTATAATACATTTATAATAAATGCCTTAGGATATGCAAGTCATAAAGATAATACAGATAGTATATTTAAACAAAATGGGGATTTAAATATAATAATAGATACATTTCCTTTAAAATTAACTTCAATTTCAAATATAGAAAATAATGAAATAACTTCATGGACAACATTAGGTATTCATTGTTTAGATAATGTCCCAATAAATGATAATAATGGTTTATCTAATATTTTAAGTAGAACAAAATGTGTTGAAGACTATATAACATATACAGATCAAGATTGTAAAGATGAACAATTTGTTAAATATAATACAGATAATTATCCTCCAACTTGTGTAGATAATCCTTCAAAATGTGATGATATATCTCAAGTTATTCAAAAAATGGATGTTACTTGTGATTATTTAATTGCAACTTGTGATAATAAATCATTAAATAGTATTAATAATTTAATATTTTCATATATATCAGATAATAATGAACAATATATTATATGTGGAAGTGCAAATGGATTAGATATTGCAAGATTTGAACCAAATTCAGTTCCAAATATATTATCACCAACAGAAGAATTTAAAATGGAATTTTGGTTTTTATCTCAAAGTTATTTAAATAATAACTTTCAATCTTTAAATATTAAATGGAATGGACATATTGAAATTATTATAGAATATTCTTCAGGAATTTATTCAGCAAAATGTTATGGTTTAGATTCAATAAGTAATGAAGTTTCTTTTTCATATACTGGAAATAATGATAATAAATGGAGATATGTTGTTTGTGGTGTTAGTATTTCTAATAATGAAATTTATGTAACAAATTTACAAAAAGAAAATCAATTAGCTGATTATAAAAAAAATTTAATTATTTCAAATATACCATCATCTTCATTAACTACATTATATATTAGTGAAACTTCTCCTACTAATTTTGGTGTAACATATATTAAAGAATTAAGATTATGGAAATGTTATGAATGTTATCCTGATAAAGCTTTTGTTGTTTTTAATAGAGATGATCCTAGTTTTTCTGATGTTTTACATTATTTTAAATTTGAAGATCCAGCAGGTTTACTTAAAGATTATAGAAATAATATTTATACTGGAGATGAAAATATTCAAATACAATTTATAACAAAAAATGATTTTAATGGATATGGTTTATTAAATTCAATTCCAGAAGCACCAAATTGTAATGAACAAGGAGCAATGTATTATTCATTAAAATTAGATAAAGGATGTGATACATTATTTAATTTTAATATATTTAAAAGTGATATTATATTTAATGATATTCCTGCTTCAAGAAGTAATAGATATACAATGGATTTTTGGTTTTATGTTGAAAGGGCTGATGATTTTACAAAAGGATTTAATATTATTTTTGAAGATCATATTACTATTTCTTCTTATGCTAGTTCTATTAATGATAATGATATTAATATTTATTGTTTTCCTCAAGGTTATAGAAATAATATGGAAAATGTTTTTGGTGAAGATATTTTAAATAAATTTAATCTTGAACAAAATAAAATTAGTTCTACTTATACAAATGCTTATTCTAAATGGAATTATGTTAGATGTGCTTATTCTTTTGATGAACAAAAATATTATTTAAATCAAGAAAATGAAAAAAATATTGAAACTGAAATTTATTTTTGGGATCCTTCACATAAAAGAAATGAAAAAGGATTTAAAATGTTTATGAAAAATTTAGTAAAACTTATTTTAAATGTATCTCGAGATAATTTTACAAGAATATTTATTCAAACATTAAATATTTTCCGTGATTATATTCCTCAATCAATCGAAACAAAATATATGAAAATGAAAGAATATATAGTATCAATATCAAATAATTATTATTATCCAATATTATTTTCTGTAGATTTTTCAGATGATTATGATATAATAACAAATAGATTAAAATATTATATTACAGATTATGATTGGATTCCAGAAACAGAACAATATTTAGAAAGTTTTATGACAAATATTTTTTCAAGATCATATTCAACTTATCCTATTTATGAACCATTTTTAGAATGTGGAATTGGAAAAATATATCAATATGATACAATAAATAATTTACCTTCTTGTGATTATATTACAACTCCAGATAATTGTAATGCTGAAAATACATTTTGTATAGATAATAATAAATATTTTTGGTGTCCAAAAGGAAAATATTTAGATATTAATACTTTATCTTGTAATGATGATTGTCCAATTGGTTTTACAAGGCCAAGTGATGTTATTGATGGTTATGGAATGTGTAATATTAATATTAATAATTTAAATTATATAAGTTATCCTAGAAGTAATGAAGATTTAGCAGTTGGAAATTATGAAAATAAATTTGAATGTGATGTTGGTTATACTCTTGTTAATTATCATTGTATTCAAGATTCTTCAAATACTGCTATTTATTTTAGTAATAAATATCTTTTTACTAATATAATTGCCACTTTTAATATTCTTTATATTAATAATTATTATGTTGATTTTTGGATTATGTTTGATTTAAGTGAAAGTTATAGATATTCTGATGGAATTATTGAAAATGATGAAAATAGATATTATATATTTATTGCTTTTCCACATGTTATTACAAGATATAAGAGAAAAATTCAATATTCAAATAGTTATATTGTTAATAATTTTACTGATATAATTACAATTGATGAATTATTAAATAAATGGAATCATATTGTTCTTGAAAATTATGTTATTAAAGGAGAAAATTTAGCAAGTACATTTAAATATATAAATATATATATAAATAATAACTATGAAGAGGCACAAATGTCACTTAAAATAAATAATGATAATGATTTTTCTTTATCTCAAATTGCATTTTGTAGTGGAACAAATGATAAATGGTCTTCATGTACAGTAGGTTTAAATTCAGGAAATTATAAAATATTTAAAGAAATTATATGGGAAGATGCATATTATAAACAAATTATAGTTTGGAATAGAGATGCAACAAATATAGCTTCAGTAAATACATTTGGAGAACCATTAAATAATGATATTACAATGAATATTGTAGCTTATTATCCTTTTACAATAGATACAATAGAATTAGGTGTAATTAAATCTAAAGTATATTATAGAAATGTAAATCTAGATTTTGTTTTTAAATATAATACAGAAAATGAATATGATCATTCTCAACAAATAAATTGGGTAAATGATTTTGATATTACAATTTCATCATCAACAACATCAGATAATTATATTGAATCAATTGATAATAGTTATTATACTGGAAAAGATAATATTCCTTATTTTAGTGCAGAAGAAAATTCTTATGTTACTAATGAATGTAGTGAAAATTGTTATAAATGTTTTGAAGAAGGTTCTGATAAATGTATTTCTTGTAAAAATGGTTTTATTTTATCAGGTTCTAAATGTATTTCTCCTACAAAATATTATTTTAGAACTCCTCTTCAAAATGATAATATTAATTTAATTCAATTTAATTATGATTTATCTTTATTTGATGAAATTACTATTATGGTTTATATGAAATTTTTAGGAAGTGTTAATATTAGAAATGGAATTGTTCCGTTAATTTATTTTTATAATCAAGATAATTATTTTGGTTGGGATAATGATAATAATCAATTTATTATTGAATATAAAGTAAATGATGAAAATAAAATACCATTTCAATATTCTAATAGTAGAGTTTCAATTGGAAAATGGTCTTTATATTCTATTTCAATTGCTCCTTCAAAATATGAAGGAATATTTCCAAATATGATACAATTAATGATAGATACTGTTTCAATTCCTAATTCAATGGAACTTTCAGAATTAAATTTAGATACTATTTTATTTAATAAAATTTCATTATCAAATCAAGTAAGTGCATTATATTATGATTTAAGAATATATAATAAATTTTATATTGGAGCTTATTCATTAGGACAAGAATTTGATTCAACATTTTCAACTTTAAAAAAATATTATTCTTTAAGTTCAACTTCATCTGGAATTAATTGCTTAGATCAAAATGATTTAGAAAATACTTTAATTTCTACAAATTATTGTGTTGAAGATGATAATATGTATGATGATTCAGATTATCAATGTGAAAATAATGGAAATGAACAATTTAGAATAATTAATTCAGTTTCTCATAGTGTAACATGTGAAAATTGTAATGAATATTGTAATAGTAAATGTTATGATAAAGATGAAAAAGGTTGTTTATGTACTTATGATTCTATGACATATATTTTAAGATATATTAAATCTTCTAATGTAGATAATGGAGAAAAAATGTTTTATTGTCAAAAACCTTATATTTTAAATTTAAATGAATTTAGTAATATAAATATTGGTTATATTTCTCTTGGTTCAAGTACTTCTTATCAAATTGAATTTTGGTTTTATATATATTCTTATATTTCAAATAGTAATTTTAATGGAGGTAAAATTGAATGGTGGCATTATATTAAAATAAATATTGATAAAAATTCAGAAGATGATAATTATTTAGATATTACATGTTATCCTTATTCAGATGAAGATTTAAATGGAATTACAGATTCAACACATAAATTTGATGAATGGATTTTTGTAAGATGTATTGTTGATAAAGAAGAAAAAATATTAAAATTAAATGATTTTTCTCAAGAATTAACATCAGAATTAATAGAATATTGGGATGAAAATCAACCAAAATATGGTTCTACAGTATTAAGATTAAAAGATAATAATGAAAATATTCCTTATGGTTTATTCTTTGTAAGAGAAATAAGAATTTGGAATTCAAAAACAACTTTATTTTATGATACATCTCATTTAAATTTAGCTACTGATTCAACTTATTCTAATTTAGCTCATTATTATAAAAATATATATGAAAATAATTTAGATAGGCAATATATATTAGATAGTAAAAATAATACTAAAATAACATTAAATAACTCTTTAATAACTAATTATCCTTATTCTTATGTTCCAGAAAATTTCATTGATTTAGTATTATGTGAAGAAGGTGATAATTATAAATTAAATGTAATAACAGGAATTTACGAATGTTCAAATTATGGTTCAACAGATATTTTAGATAATGTTAAAAATGATAATACAATATTAAGTCCTTCAGATTTATATTCAAAAATAAAAATGTTATATAATATGGCAGTTAATGATTATGAAAGTCCTTTAAATGAAGATGATGATTTTTATTCTATTGTATATGCAAATAATGAAGGAGAATTAGAATTTAATGATCCAGAAATTTCAACAACTTTTTGTTCTAATAGAGGTTATGTTAGAATTGTTGATCATACTCCAACTTGTTATTGTTATGGTGATTATGTTGGAAAATATTGTCAATTAAATAAAATTGATTATAGTAATATTGATGAAATATATTCTATATATTTTCAAAAATTAAAAGTTACTTATTCTGAATACATTAAGAATTCAGAAGAAAAAGAAAATTTAATACTAGCAATGAATTATTTAATTGATGGTCTTGATTATTATAGTTATGAAAATACTTTAATTACTGAAATTACAAATTGGTTTTCTACTAATGTAATATATAAGATAACAACTTGTGATTTAGAATATATAAAATTAGTTGATAAATTATATAGAAATAATTTTGATTTGACAAATTATTATAAAATTGGTAATATTGCAAATGGAAAAGGAAATTCTAGAAATTCAGAATTATCTTATGGACAACAATCTTTAGTAGATTCAAATTCAATTGATTTAAAAAGAATGTTAGAATATTTATCTTCTGTATGTTTTCCAAATGTTGTTAATAATTATTGGAATTATAAATCTGATAATTTAAATATTGATTTAATTCAAGTGACAGGAAATTTTGATATTGATTCATATTTAAAAAATAATAAAGAAAATATATATTATCCTTATTTTCAAATTGGAAATTGTTTAAATGAAGTTAAAAAATCTATTTCAGGGAATTTAAATGTACAATATATTACTTGGTTTAATTCACCTTATTATTATAATCCTGATTTATATTGGAATTATACTTCACATTATATTGAAATTAAAATTTATAATGATGAATTAAGTGAAGTACCAATTAATTCTTGTTCAGATAATAATCTTATTGAATTTTATTTATCCTTATATAATCCAATAATGGTTGATATTATTAATCCTAATAAAATTCATTTTACAAAAGAATATATGTTTGAATCTGATGATCCTATTTTTACTGAACCAAAGTATATTGATAGCAAAGGTAAAATTGATTTTTCAACGAGACAAGAAAGAATTGACAAATATTATTTTGAATATATATTAAAATTCAATACTTTAGATGCTAAAACTTTATCATATAGTTCTGATGGATTAACTTATGAAGATATTACTGATAATTTTTTTTTTAAATGTAATTCAAATCATTTAAGTGAGTTTATGTTAAATTATGTTTATAATCCTTATCCTACCAAAGAAGATGGAAGATTATTTTTCTTAAAACATTCTAAATTATATGGAAATTCACAAAATTATGAGAAAAATTATGGATTTTATATATTGTTAGTTATTCTTTTAATATATATATTTAATTTCTTAGTTTGCTATTTTAGAAATAAAAAAAAATTAAAAGAATTTGGAGATAGAAAAATAAATTTTGTAAATTTATTTTTAATAGAATATGTTTATCCATATGGTAATATAGAAAATGAATATATTGTAGATAAAGATACAGGAAATAAAATAATTAATGAAGACTATGAAAATATTGATGAAAAAAATTTAAATTTTAAAGAAAAATTAGATATATTATCTATAAATAAAAATAAAAAAAAGAAAGGTAAAAAAAGTAAAAAAAAAAAGAAGAAACAAATTGAAGAAGAAGAAGAAGATGAAGAAGAACCAACAATGAAAAAAAATAAAAATATAAATTTAGGAAATGTAAAAAGTAAAAAATTATTTTCTAGTTTTTTCAAAAGAATGAAAATAGCTCCAGAACAAAATACAGAAAATGAATATCAATTTGAAACAAATGGTCCATTAAAAACAGAAGATAATAATAAAAATAATAATTCATTTTTTGATGCAACTGAAAATGAAACAAATGCTTATAATACAAAAAAAAGAAAAAAATCAATGAATAAAAATTTTTTCATAGATGAAGATAATTTAAAGAAAAATATTGAAAATCAAAAATTAGAGAAAAATGAAGGAAATAATAATTATATTCATAATTTATATATTTCAAATGAACATCAAAGAATTCAACAATTATTAGAAATGAAAATATCTTGTTGGAAATTTTTTAGTATAAATTTTGTTAATAGAAATATGTTTTTTAATACTTGGAAAAGTAATGCTACTTATACTGAATTAACAAAATCACTTTATCTTCCTTTATATTTACAAATTATGCTTTTTATGAATACTTTTATTTATTTATTTGAAAAAGAGGAATTATCATTTAAAAAATATATTTCAATTCATTATGTTAAATTTATTCTTTTTGATTTATTATCTATAATTGTTTCTAATTGTTATTTTTATTTAAAAAGTTTTTTTTATAATATTGAAAATGGGCAAATGAGAACTTTATTATATAATTTTAAAACAGATAAAAATAATTTTGAACCAGAATATAAAAGTATTTTAAAAAGAATTAAAATAGTTTCAATAGTTGAAACAGTGTTATTTTTCGGTTTTTGGGCAATAAATTATGTTTTTTGTTTTGGCTTATGTTGTGTTTATTATCATCAAGGAAGAATTATGGCTATTAGTTTTTTAAGTGGAATTGCTTTAGATTTTATTTTGGATATTATTATTGAATTATTAATAATGGTTATGTATGCTTGTAGAAAAAATTCTTTATGTGTTGTTATGTTAGATAGAATTAATAGATTAAAGAGTTTTAAAATGGTTTCCCCCTAAAATAAATAAATCTATTTGAATATAAATTAATTTATATTTTGTATAATTTATTTTAAATTTAAGGAAAAAGTAAAATTAATAAAAATAATATTGTCTCTTAAAATGTTACCAAAAAGACTTTACTATATATTAAATAAATAGTATATTGATTAATCCCTTTAATTTATAATTAATCTTATTTTCATTAAAAATTTTTTTATTTATTTTGAAACATTTTTTTACTTACAATCAACATCTTATTAATATTGTTTTATTTTTAATTACTATATTTATACAAATTGTTTTCCTTTACTAAATTTATATAATATAACTTGTTATAATTTATTATGAATTTTTTATATTTATTAAAATGAACAATTTAAATATAAATTTTTTATAAAATGAATTTGTATAATTGTCAAAAATTTCAAATTTTATCAATTTTTAATAATTGGTAGTTAATTTACCATAAAAAAAGCATTAATTTTTTTTGTAATTGATTGAAAATAATTAATATAGTGAATTCCAATATCAAATAATTAAAATAAAATTGTTTTATTGAATTTAAAATTAAAAAAATTAATAAAAATATTCATAAAAAAATGAAAATAGTTTTTTTAATTTATATCCTATAATTTTAAGCTATTATATTTTATAATAAAAAAATAAAAAACTATTTTTTATATTAATTTCTCTTCTTTTTGATTTAAATCATCATTAATTTCATTTTCATTTTTACTTTTGTTAATTGGTTCATATAAATTATTCTCACTGAATCTGATTTTTTCAACAATATTTTGATTTTTTCTATTTTTCAAATAATCTTTAACTTCTTGAGGTAATCTTTCATAAAGAACATTTCTGCAAATTTTCATAACAAGAAAACTACCAATAAAATACATAATAACAGAAGTAAGAAGAATCCAGCATCCAAATTCAAGATTAATTCTTAATTTAAAGCAAGTATCATGTCCTTTTAAAGTTTCATCAAAATATTTTTTAATAAAAGGAACCATAAATCCACATGTATCTTGAGCAACAAAATCAGTAAATTGACCAATTTGAATAGAAGAAATAAGCGAAATAACAAAAACTTCAAAAAATTCCCAAGAATTTAATATTTCACAAATAGTATATAATATACTTTGTATTTTTCTTGTTAATGGTATTAACCATAATATAAAAATATTAAATATATGTAAAAATGGTATAACAAATATTGTTATAAAATATACCACTTGTGTAAAATATATTGTTATACTTTCTGGATCATCATATTCTTTTGGGAAATTAAAACCAAAATTAATTATTGAAAATTCTCTTTTTGAATCAATTTTTAATATATCTAATAAATAACCTACTATTCCATAAAATTTAAAAGAAAAAGAAATTAGAAAACAACCTAAAATTGCTAAAATAAAAGAACCAAATAATAAAATAGTAATTAATGTTTTAAATAATGTTTTACCTAAAATATTATTATTTGCATATTGAAATAATGATTTACAATTTTTACCTTCTTCACTAGAATTTTCATCAGGATGAGAATCTAAATCTCTATGTAAATACATAATTATATTTGATAATAATAAAGAAAAAAAAGTTCCAATAATTAAAGAGTTAAATCCAGTAGTATGATAAATAAATAAATCTGCATAAACACTTTTTTTAACATCTTTACCAATTATAGGAAATTTTATATCAAAATGTAAAGCAGCCATCATAACAATCATAACATATATATTTAACATTGACCATTTTCCTGAATAATCAAGAAAAATAAGAAATGATTCTCTATTTTTCTTTTTTAAAATTGAAGTAGGAGTTAAAAATATAATTAACATTATAATTAATTTTAAATAAGCCCAAATTGTAGAAAAAAAAATAACAAAAAATGGAAGAATATGAACACCAGAATTCCACATTCCAGTAACACTATTAATAATAGTATAATCTAAAAGAGCTGGAACATTTATTTTTCTTCCAATATATAATAATATATACATTGAAGCTTCCATTGAAGTAGTTGACATAAAAAACATTGATAAATTTAATAATATTCCTAAAGGAATTAAAATACGCCAAAATATATTTATTTCTGGATTTAAGAAAAGACTTGATCCTTCAGAATCTTTTCTAAGATATTCTTTTATACAATTACAACAATTACATATATAAGCATAAATTGCTGTTGATTGTCTTTGTTCATTATTTATTTCTTCTATTTTATTTAATGATGGTAGTCTTATTTCTTCTATTTGTTTTTTACATCCATTTCCTATTATATAAGGGAAAAAAATTATAATAAAAAATAATATAAATGCAAATGAAATTCCAATTGTTGTGGTTTGAATATTTATTTCTTGTTTAATAGGATCTTCTTGATTTGGACAAATATATGAAAATAAAAAATCACGTATATAATTATTTGCAAGATTTATTAATGAACTATTTAATAATGCATTTAGAAAAATAGGGAATTTACTTTTATAATTATCTATAAATAATTGAATTATTTCATCAGTTAAATTATAAACTTGTTCTTCTAATTTTTGATTTGCTGAGAAAATAGTAAGATTATTTAAAGATTCATTTAAAGTTAAAAAAACAATTCCAGTTGCATTAGATTCAATTAAATCTAAAATACAAGATAAAGTAAGACAATCTATATGAGAATATTTACCAAATTTACCAGAATAAGAAGGAACTTGAATTTGTGTCATTAAAGAATTATTACTTAAATTCATATATAATTTAGCTTCTTCATATAATATTGTATCACTAGAAATAAATTCACTTTCATTTTCAAAAATAACTTTAACAGAAAAATTCATATTAATAGCAAATTCACTTAAATTAGTATAAGTATCAAGTCTAATTGGATTACTTTCATTAGGAATTAAAGCTTGAAATCCAGTCCAAGTATTAAGACCAGAAATATTTAAATCAAGTAATTTAAATTCAATAATTCCTAAAGAAGTATTATATGAATCACTAAAATTATATGTAAAATTAATATTTTTTTCATAAAAGTCATGTAATTTAATTTCTCCAGTTCCATTTGAAATTATTGAAAATAAATGATTAAAATTTAAAGGACCATCAACTCCACATAAATGACCAAATAAAAATCTAACAGAATCAATAAAACTTGATTTTCTTAAATCAACAGGTTTTTTAATAGCAGAAATAAGTGGAATTGGTTTAGCTCCATTTAAAATCATATCATTTATTTTATAAATAAATGTATCAAATTGATTATCAATAACAGAACTAAATTGACTAGTAAGATAATTAGTAATATAATTTAATAAATAATTTTTTATAAAATCAATTAATGTTTGAACTATATAAGGTAAAAGTCCACTTCCTTTAATATCTATATTTAATTTATCTTTATTTAAAGTCATTTCTAATCCTTCAGAACTAATATTTGATATAAGACCACTTGATTCATTTTTTATAATTTTAAAAGGAAAAATTGATTTTACTTCTGTTACATTAATTTCCATTGTTCCTTCTGATGAAGTTCCTAAATTATAATTACCAAATATATGAAGTCCTATATCTGTTAAATTCATTTTTATTCCTAATTTTTCTTCTTTTTCTATTATAGGATTTGATTTTATTTCACCTAATATTATATTATCTATTATTAAATTTGTTATTGTTAATGTACCTAATATAGGTATTGACATTTCTTGTTTTGGAATATGAAATTTTAAATTTTTTAACCAATTTTTAAGATCTTTATTTTCTTTTATTTTTTTTTCATTTGGATTTATCAAATTTAAGATAGATCTTTCCGATTTTTTATTTAATTCATTATTATATTGTGTGACAATTTGTTTTGTATTAAAAGATGAAAATTTTGGATATTTATTTGTTGAATATGATTTTATTATGGTATTTATGAATAGAATTAGAAAAATTTGGTTCATTTTAAATTTAAAATATGTTTTTTAAATCAATTTTATATTCGGTATTACGTTAAATTGTTGAAAATTAATAAAATGATGCTATAAAAAATTATTTTATTAATTATTTTATCTTTTGAATTTAAATAGAAATGGAAAATAAATAATGAATTCAATTAATGAACATTTTATTTTTCTGAGCATTTGATAATATATAAAAAAAAAAAATCAGATTACGTCATTAATTATATAATATTAGTTAATAAATTTGGTTAAAATAAAAATATTTGACCAATATCAATTTTATCTTCCTGAATTTCTTTATAAATATCTTATAATAAACAAATATTTATTTCTTTTTATAATTAATTTGATATCATTCTATTAGAATATTCCTAAATGAAATTAATGTTTTCTTATTTATTTGCAATTAAATTAATTAATTAAAATATTAAATATTTTTTTTATTAAAATAAAATAATTAATTGATTAATTTTTTTTTAATAATTAAAAATAATTTATTTTATTGATTTATTATTTTTTTATTAAATATTTATTTAATATTAATTAATTTAACTTATTTTTTTTCTTTTTTCTTTTTTTTCCTTTTCTATTAATTAAAAATAATTATTTTCCTTTTATTTTGATTTTCTGAAAATAATTTATATTGTATTGTCATTTATAAAAAATTATTTTATTATTATAATTTATATTTTTATTAATTTATTTGTAATAGTATTAATTAGATTAAATTTTTTAAACGATAATAATATATAAAAATAATTTTTTTAAAAGAAAAATTGAATTAAAATATAAAAACAAAATAATATAAATAAGAAATTTAAAAATTAAATTTAAATTTTATGGGAAAACATAAGTTTTCTTTCTTATTTATAAGGCTTATTACATGTATGTCCAGGCTCATATCTTCTTCGACAATAAGAACAATGTAAATATCCATCAGAACCCATTTTTGGTTTAATTGGTCCATTTGTATATCCAGGATTTTTTTTTACATTAGTTTTATTCTTTACTTGTTCTTTTTTATTATTAGAATTCTTTTTATTCATTTTTTATATAGAATTTACCAATAAATTTTAATTTATATATAAATTATAGATTTAATAAAATTACTTTAATAATTTCAAATAATTCCGATGAAAATTTTTTAAATTATTATTTATCTGTATCCTTCATTAAATAAAAAAAATAATTTTTTAGATTATTATTAATTGATAATATTTAATTATCAAAATTTATATAAAAATAGAAATTAATAAAAGTAATAATTTACTTTTGTACCATTCTTTTATATTCTTCAATTTTCTTTTTTAATTGTTTATAATACTCTAATTTTTTTTCAATTATTTCATCTAATCTTTTAGCATATTCATCCATAGTATAATTTTCATCAGTCACTCCTTTAATATTAGAAATTAAATTTCCTTCTTCAGTTAATAATTTAGCTTCATCTTTTATAACATTCATATGAGAAGAAATTAAATAATCTTGTTTTTCTTCTAAATCTTGATCGACATCATTAAAAAAATCATTATCATCATCATCTTTAATACTTTTAGTAATTTTACTATTATTATTTGGATTTGTATGATGGATATTTCTATGATTATTATTATTATTTTTTCTATTATTTGTATGAGGAGGTTCTTGAATTGGAATAGGATTCATATTTAAATTTTCTATATTATCTTCCATTAAATCATCATCTGCAGGATTATCAAATATCATAGGAGGTTGTTGAATTTGTTTAACTGATTTTTTTACTTTTGGTTTATTTTTATTTATTTGTGTATTTGCTCTTTTTCTTCCATTATTAGAATTATTTATATTACTATTATTATTATTATTATTATTAAAATTAGATAATTTATATGGAAAATTCATTTGTTTATTATTATTATGAATATTATTATTTGAATTATGATTACTTGAATTATTATTTAAATTCCTATTATTATTATGAATATTATTATTTGGATTATTCTCAGTATAATTTTTATTTTTATTCATTGCTGCAGTTTTTTCTTTTAATCTATCAGCATATCTTAAAGTATTTATAGTATGATTAGCAGAAGAATAACCAGGACTAACACAACTAATCATAATAATTTTACTATTATTATTTTTAGAAATAAAAGAATCTCTTAAAACTAAAGTTAATTTACTAGTTCTAAAAGGAACATGATGTTCACTATTTCCAGTTTGTTTTCTAACATCAAGAGCTCTAATACACTCTTTAAGAGCTAATAAACTTTTATTAATTTCAGCTCCTTCAGCTAATCTACTTTTATTATTACTTTGAGTTTCAGTTGCTCTTTCACTTCCAGCTAAATCAACTAAAGTTAATTTAGCATATTCTTCTTCAGGATGATCAATTTCTCTAACAATAAAATTACATATAGCATGACTTCTTGAAGAAGTTTCATTAGTAACTGTATTATGAGTAGTTCTTACTGTATTAGCATAATCAACAATATCTTTCATTTCATCAGGAGAATTAACTTTTTTTTCTTCTAAACCATAAATTTGAATTTTATTATTTTTATCTTCTAAAGCAGCAACTTTATTTCTATTATTAAGTAAATCATATAATAAACCAGTGTAAATTTCAAAGAAAGAAACATAAAATTCAAATCTTCCTGGAAATTTACTAAATTCATAAAATAAACTTTCAATTGCTTCATCTTGAATTCCTTTCATTGTATAAGTTTTTCCACTTCCAGTTTGTCCATAAGCAAAACATGTAATAACTCCTCCATTTAATAAAATTGGCATTGTAGGTTCAATTGTACATTCATAAATTGATTGAGTATCTTCATTTTCATCAAAAACATTATCATAATAAAATTCATTTGTATCTATATATTTAGTATAACCATCTATTTTCATTTTACAATCATAAATACATATTTTTGGATTTAATGCTGAAACACAATCTATTTCTCCATTTTCTATTTCTTTTTCTGATATTGGTCTTTTTCTTACACATACAAATATTTTTGATAATTCTGATGTTATATGAGGAAATTTTCTTTGAATGTCTATTTCAGCTTTTTTTTTTTGAATTAGAATTTCATAGTCATGAGCATTCTTCATTTTCTTTTTTATATAATATTCTGAATCTTTGTTTTTCTTTGGGATTAAAGGATTGTCTGACATTTTTGAAATTTTTATTTAATTTAAATTTTTATTTTTGGGGATTTTAATTTATTTTTTTTCATATGGTTTTTTTTGTTTTATTTACAGTTTTTTTATTTTTTTTTTTTTAAAAGACGTTTTTTTAAATTTTTTATATTCTTTTTATTATATTATTATTTTAACTAAATTTGTTAGGTCTTAAAATTAATAGTTATCAAAAATTAGGAATTAAAAAAATTAATTTTTATTTAGACTTTTTTTAAATATAGTATTAAATAAATATTTTTAAAAATATCATTTTTTTAAAAACTAAGAGATTCATAAATAGGAATTAAAACAATAAAAAATCCCATTAAACAACAAAAATCTTCAAATTTTTCAACAAAAGAATAATGTCTAGAATGATTTTTATCAATACACCAAATTTGAGTAATATTATCTCTAGTATATTCTTTAATATCATCACTAGTAAAAAGAAAATATTCTCCAATCCAATCATCAATTTCAATAATAATTAATAAAGAAGTAAAATCAATAGCACAATCAATAACACTTTCAGTTCTTACAATTAATTCAGAAGAACAATAATAACAAACAAAAGCAACTAATATTTGTATTGCTCCAAAAAGTCCTGACATAAATCTTTTATATGAACTTCTATATAAAAATTTTTGATAAATTGCATGATTAAGTTTTTTTCTTCCATTTTTATATTCAATCCAAATATTTACTGATAAAGCTATAAATGCTAATAATCTTATTGTTATTAATTCATGATCTGAAGTTAATTTAATTGGTTCATAATGATATTCTTGTATAATTGTAAATGAAAATATAAATTGAATTAATGCTGATAATGTTGCTACACAAATTGAATAATCAAATAATCTATCTCTATTTTCTTCATTTAATCTTTCATCTTTATATAAAAAAGGTTGATTTTCAAAATTTAAATCTTGAATATCTTTTTCAAATTCATCTATATTTTCTATTTGTTGATAATTAGCATTATTTATTTTTCCTGTATTATTTATTTGTGAATAATGTTCTTTTAATTTTAATTTTAAAGTATTTACATCGTCATGATAAACTGATGTCATATATACACTTGTATATCCACTTGTTTCATCTAAGTTTTCTTCATATATTATTGCATTATCATTTGATATATTTTCTCTTGAAACTATTTTTCCTTCTTCATTATCAACTTCTGTCATATTTTTTATTTTTTATTTTCAATTATTTTATATAATTTTAATCTTTAATTTTTCTATTTTTTTTTAAAGAATTTAAATATTTTTATTATGAAAAAAAAAATTAAGGATTTAGATAATTCATCAAATTTAAATAAAATTCAAAATAGGAAATCTTCTTCTGTACCAAATTTAATAGAAAATTTTTCTTCTGTAAAGAATTCGAAACAAAATTTATTTAAAAGTCAAAAAGAGAATAAAACAAGGGAAAATAAATCTAAAAATAATAAATTATTAGAAGATTATAATTATGAAATTGATTCTTCTTCAAAAAATATAATAGATATTCAAAAATCAACTCTAAGAATAAATACAAATTATATAGATCAATTAGAAATAAAAATACAAGATCAAGCACAAAAACTAAATGAATTAACAAAATATAAATTTTTATGTGAAAAAAGATTAAAACAACTAAATCCAATAGAAGAATTACCATTAAGTGAAGAAAGTTTAACAAAAGAAACTTCAAGAAAAATTTCACCAAATAGAAACAAAAAAGATAATTATGAAGAATTATATGAAAAATATATTATTTTATTAAAAGATTATAACGATTTAATATCAAACAATAATAATTATCAACATAATGATATAAAAGAACAAAATAATGCTATTTATGAAAAATATAAACAATTAAAAGAAAAATATAAAAAATTAAAAGAAGAAAATGGAAGAACAATTGAATTATTGAAAGAAGAAACTTTAGCAACTGAAGAACAAAGGAATATTATTGCATTATTACATCAAATTATTGAAAGTGATTTAATTAATAGTAATGTTTTCCAAAAATATATTACTTCTGAAAATGTAATTAATTTTGCAAAAATAAAGAATGAAGCTGAAGAATATAGAAAAGAATTAGTTTTATCACAAGCTTTAGTTAATTCTCTTAAATCTGAAATTGAAATTTATATTAAAGATAAAGATAAAGATAAAAATAAAAATACAAATGATAGTAAAATAAATAATTTGAATATTAATGAAAAAAATAAAAATAAAAAAAAATCTCAGACACCAAAAAACAATAAAAAAAAAAATGAAAATAATATAAATGGAAATTATAATGAAAACAAAAACATTGTTAAAGATAAAGAAAATAAAAAAGAAGAAGATATTTATTTACAAGAAGAAAGAAAACAATATTTAAGTGAAAATGCTAGTTTAAGAAATACAATATCTTCTCAAAATAATATTATAAGTAATATGTATGAAGAAAATTCAAATTTAAAATTATTAATTCAGCATACTAACAATAAATATAATGAAAGATTCTCATTAAATAGTATTAATAATGAAAATATTAATATGTTACAAATGGAATTAAAAAATAAAAAGAATGAATTATTGGAATATGAACAAAAAATTCCTTTTTTTAATGATTATATAATAAATATAAAGTATTCCTTTAATTCAATCAAAAATCTTATATTAAAATATATTGATACATATAAATATATAATAAAGGAAGATTCAAATAATATCTTTTCTAAAAATTTTGTAGAAAACTTAAAAATATTATCTGCAAAATTAAATAATTCAACATTAATTGAAGAAAATAATTTAGATTTTAATAATGACTGTGAAATACATCAATTTATAGAAGATTTATTAAGAATAATTCATGATGAATTTATTACAATTTATGAAAAAATTTTTGATAATAATAACGATAATTATAATGAAATAAATTTAAAAATTTTAGAATTGGAAAAAAATTTAAAAAGAAATTCAGATAATATTCTGGAAAAACAAAAAGAAATTATATCACTCAATGAACAAATAGGAAATGAAATAGAAGAAAATAATAAATTAAAGAAAATTCTTGGAAAAAATGATTATTTAAATTCAAATGATAATAAAATTTTGAAAAATGAAATTCAAAATTTAAAAAAGGAAAAAAAAAATATACTCAATTTATTTAATGTCTCAATAAAAATAATAAAATTAAAAAATAATCATTTATCTAAATTATTTGAAGAAAGTATTTTAATATCAGAAGAAATTTGTAAATTAGGTAAAGAAAAAGTTTTAATGTTACAAAAAATAACTAATTTACAAGAAGAAGATAATTATGATGATATTAATCAAGAAGAAAATAAATATAATAATGAATATAATTCAATTTTAAAATTATTAAATGAATTAGATAGAACAATTGAAGAAAAAGAAAATAAATTAGAAGAATTAAAAGATGAGATAAATGGAATTTTTTTAAAAAATAATATTATTCGAAAATTTAATAAAAAAAAAACAAATTCATGTTTAGGAAAAAATTTTCCTTTAAATACTTATCATACAGATAGATATGAAAGAAAACAAAATCTAAATATGGATAATTCATCTCAGAATTCGATTGAAAATACTTTAAATAAAAGTTTAAAAAATATGACTTATTTTGGATTAAAAGATAAAACAAATAATTTTTTAAATTTTTCCCAGAATAATCAAATTAAAAGAAATAATTCCTTACAAAGATGTATGTCTCAAAAAACTTATGAATATTTTAAAAATTGAATTTTATGATTTTATATTTTGAATTATTTATATATTTATTTAAAGATGTTTGTTTTATTTATATATAAATTATAGTAATCTTTTTTCTGAAAAATATAAAATATAAATTTTAAACAATCTTAAATATTAAATTTTTTAAAAAAATCATATTTAATTAAAAAGTATTCATGTAAATTATTATTTTTTTGAATTTTTTCAATTTAAAAATCTAAATCTAAATCTGTATTAATTTCTTTTGGTTTAATATTTGATAAAGTATTTTTAAAATTATTTAAATCAATTATATTTTCTTCTTGGGAATCTTCTTTTTTAAATTTATCTATAAATTCTTTCTTTTCACTTTCATTTAAATATATATTTTTATTTTCTAAGAAATTAAATAAATCTTCAGCCTTAATTTCATTAATATTTGTATCATTATTTGATTCATTAATTCCAGAAAAATATTCTTCAATAGTTTTTCCTTCATTTGTTATATTTGTAATTAATTGTAAGAATTTATTGTTTAATTCATTCTTTTCTTCATTATTATTTTTTTCTTCAGCATTCTTATTATCCACTCTTTCTTCAACATTTTTATTTTCTCCTTGTTCTTCTGGTTCAATATATATATTATATTCTTCTTCTTTTTTTTCATTATCTTCTTTAATTTCTTCATTATTTTCTTCTTTAATTTCTTCATTCTTTTCTTCATTATTAACTTCATTATTAACTTCATTATTTTCTTCATTCTTTTCTTCATTATTAACTTCATTATTTTCTTCATTCTTTTCTTCATTATTTTCTTCTTTAATTTCTTCATTCTTTTCTTCATTATTTTCTTCTTTAATTTCTTCATTCTTTTCTTCATTATTTTCTTCTTTAATTTCTTCATTCTTTTCTTCATTATTTTCTTCTTTAATTTCT
>JAJJKW010000662.1:0-12372 GCA_023805745.1 Isotricha sp. YL-2021b | reverse complement strand
CCGTGCTTCTTAATTCATTAGCGAGATTAAAAACTTTTATTACATCCACACTTATTCCCCCAACAGCTCTTTTTCAAATTGCGCCTTCGCCGCTGCCCATTCTTTTTTGGCTTCCTGCCGCAAACGTCTTGCTTGGTTGCGTCGTGAATTGATTTCTTTTACAATATCACGTTGAATTGCAATCGCTGGAATTGGTATGCAAAGATTTTTAACGTCTTCGTTGGAGATTCGCGGGTGTGTGTTGCCCGTCATCATATGCTTTGTTTGAGACAAAATCAAATCTGATCGCATAATTTCCGAAAGATATTCTGGGAGTAAGGTTGATTTGTCTTTTACGCGCATTACATGAAATTCTGTTGAGCAAATGCCTGATTTTTCAGCCCACCACACTTTATTGAGATACGGACGCAAACGTCCATACAATATATCATTTTCTTGATAAGAAAATGCCTGACCTTTCGCTTCTTCAATGATTCCACTTAATTCTCCTGTTTGGCTCTCTACCCCGGAAAGTCCTAAATATGGTTCGCCGCTCTCCGATGAATTAACAATTTCCCTGCAAAAATCAACAAGAGCGGATAATTTTTCTACTCTTAACTCACTATTGGAGTGAATCGATTGAATAGCCGCCATTCTTTCGGGATGATAGTATTCGACACTGAAAATGGAATCTTGTTTTATATCTTTAAGATGCACCGCACTGCACAATCTAAAATTGTACTGGCTTATACTGATGTGAAGTGCTTCAAGGATATATTGGTTTAATGAGCTCAATATATTGTTTGCATACTGAAGTATCTGTTTATATTGATGTTGTGCTCCATAAAATATCTTCACAATCTTTTTCTTTAAAATATTCTGTGTTTTCATTTCCATTTTTATCTATTGGATTTATAAATTTTGTTCCATTAAAAAATACTAACATCCATATATGAACTCTTATTTTATATTTTTTTGAAAATTGTATTATTTTTTCTACTATTGGTTTTTTTGAATCTGTAACGAAATTTAAAAATAAATCTGTTGTTCCGTTTTTTGCTAATTTTGGAATTGCTTTTAATACTTTTTCAAAATCTCTTTGGTGAACATAATATCCATATCCATGATTTATATTAACTACTTTTTTATTATTGAATTTTACCTGAATAAATATAATTTATTAGGATAAGAAATAAAAATATAAAAAAACATTTCATTTTTTTTAATACTTTTATGTAAAATGATTTATAATAAATATAATTTTTTATGAAAAAAAAGATTAATTAAAAATGAGATTTATAGAAAAAATTAAAGGAATGTGAAAAATTATTCTTTTTGAGCAGAATCCAAAAATCTAAAAAAAATTTATAAGAACTTTTTTGAAAAAATATTTTCAATATTTGAATAATTTTCAAAAATAAATTTAAAAGTATAAAATTATTAACAAATAAATTTTATTCAACTTTTTTGATTTATATTAAAATAATTTTATAAATTATAATTATATATCTAAATCATCATCAGGATCTTCATCATATAATTCATCAATATCTTCTTGATCTACTTCAATTAAATCTTTTCTTTTTTCTTCATTTGATTTAATATATGGCAAATTAACTTCATTTTTTTCTTTTCTTTCATTTTCAGTTAAATTAACATTAAATGTTGTTTCATGTTCAATAACTTTTTGAACTTCATCAAATAAAGATTTCATTTCTCCACTATATAATTTAATTCCAGAAAATTTATTTATTTTATTATCTTGAAATTCATATTGAAAAACTACATATTCTCTATTTAATTTAACCATATTATTGACTTCTATTTTTGAAAAGATATAATTATCTTTTTTTCTATAAATATTTTCTATTAATAATAATGAACAAAAATTTTTAATTAATTGAATATTATAATTTTTATTGATTGATGATGATATAGCAAATATTACATTATTTAAATTTAATTTGGATAATTCTTTTAAAAAATTTTTTAAATTTATTTCGTTTAAAAGTTCAACTCCAATAATAAGAATATTATTATTTAAATTATCAAAAATATTATTTGAATATTCTGTAATAAATATAATATTATTATCATCATTTAATAAACAATGTCTATAGTATAATGGATCGAAATTTATTATTTTATAATTATTCTTTGAATTCTTTCTAATTTCATCAATCAAAAAAAAATATAATGATTTAAAAGAAGATAATTCTAAATAAATATTAATTGGATTAACAGTCTTTTCAAATAAAAAAGTTCTTATTTGTTCATTAGACATTCTTATAATAATTAAAAATATTTTTATTTTTTTTTATAAAAAAATGAATAATGTTTCAGGCATTAATCAAATAGATTTAAATATATTATTATATCAGATACGAACAAATAAAAGAAATACGTTAGATTATACTTTAAAAATGATAGGTAAATATCTATATCAAAATAGAGAATATGCAGATGAAATAATATCAAAAATTGCAGGTTTTTTTGATAAAAATATTAATAATATCTCAGATGAAATATTTATTAAATTAATCCATACTATTTTAGGAGTATTACAAGAAAATAATATTTCAATTACAAATTTCATGAATAAAATATTTCCAATATTAATGCATATAATATATTATTGTAATAGAACAATAGAACAATTTAAAAGAATAATAAAAGTAATTGGAAATTTAATTAATGTATGTGGAACAAATGCAAGTCAAATAATAGAATCTCATGTTGATTCAGTTTTTGAACAATTTAAAAAAGAACAAAATTTCAAATATGAATATACAAAATATGCAATGATATGTGTATTAACAGAATTTCTGAAAAATTCCCCGGTCATTTCTTATACAAAAATAATAGAAACTTTTAAAATTTTTAGTATTATAATATCAAATTATAAATCACCAAAAGATTATATTAGATTTGCATCTCAAAAATTAATTCATGAATTTTTAATTTTATTATCAAATAGAGATATTGATATTAAGAAAAGTTATACAAAAAAAATTTATGATCTTTGTATTGAATCTAATTTACAAAATAATGTTAATGATCCTAATATTATTCATGGAATGGTTTTAGTTATTAAAATTTGTACTGAAAGAAGAGAATTTTTTAATTTAAAATATAGAGTTGCTATGGATTTTTTAAATAGAAATAAAAATCATAAAAATATATTAATTAAAATTGCTGTTATTGATGCTATTCCTTGTTTAAGTGAATATCAAAAAGAAATTTTTGAAGAAAGTTATTTTGATGTTTTTATTCAACAATTTATTTCTTTTTATTCTTCTAAACCAAATAATGAACTCAAAAGCCAATTATTACTTACTTTTGGTAAATTAAGTTTAATTATTACTCAAATTAAATTTTCTGCTTATTCAAAAACAATTTTAAATGTTATTAAAGAAGATATTGAAAAAAATCCTGCTAATTTCAATATCAATTGTTTAGATTGTTTAACAAATTTTTTCGAAAAATATAGTGTTGAAGTTATTGAGTATTTTCCTATTAAATTTTTATCTGATAAAATGTTTAATTGTGGATTTTATAAAAACCATATTGAATTTTTAAATAAATTCCTTTCATTATTTAATTCAAATTCAAGAATAGTTTTCAAAATAATATCAATTGTATTAAATGTAATTTCAATGATTATAAGTAATAAAGAAATTGATTTAAAAGATTCTATATTAAAAGCTAGAACAATGAAATTTGAAAATGATGAAAATGTTGAAAGTTTAGAACTTAATATTGCACTAAATTATAATAATAATAATAATAGTAATAATAATAATAATAGTAATAATAATAATAATAATAATATAAATGGACAACCAAAAAAATTACCTATTGGTGAATTTTTTAAAGAAATAAAAAATCTTTTAATAAATGCTCAAAAATCTATTTTATCTTATATTTTCAGTATAAAAAATCAATCAAAAATAAATTTTAATACTATTATGTGTAAATTAAAACAAAATTGTTTAAAATTTCTCAAAAAAATTTCAAATCCAATATTTGAAAAAGATATTTTAGTTTTTTATCAAAATTATTGTGTGAAATTATTAGAAAAAGAAAACATTGAAGTTAAAAAAATAATAATAACATTAGCTTCTTCAACTTGGATTCCATTAATTTATCAAGAATATTCTGATGAAAATAAATATATTAGACATATTATTCATGAGGATAAAATATTAAAATTAAGAAAACAAAGTTCTTCTTCAATAACAAGTAATAAAATAATTTTAGATAATGAAATAGAATATATTCTTAATATTATAGTTGATTCTTTTCTTACTTTAATATTAAATGAACAAGATGAAGATATTAAACTTTTAATGCTTCAAAATATAGATGACCCTAGATATTTTTATTTATTAAGTGAAAATTATTTTTTTAATAAACTATCCTTTTTTCTTAATTTTCCAAATAATTCCATTAAAGCAAAAACTGTTGAAATAATTGGAAAAATAATTCCTTTAAATTTAAGTACAATTACTTTATTTATTAAAAAACAATTATTTGAAATATTTCTTTCTTTAGAAATTAGTAGAAATGTTTTTGAAAAAGAAGAATCAATAGTTTTAATGAGTTTTTTCGTTAAATATACAGGAAAATATATTGTAGATTATGTTCATATGATATTTTCAACTTTAGTTAAAATTTTAAAAAATGAAACTGATTTTCATTTAGATAATACAGAAACAATTTCTCATTCTAATGATATTTTAGTAATAAGTATATTATCGATGATAACAGATCTAATTCGAAATAAATATTATTTTAAAAAACAAATAGAAAGTTATTGTAAAGATATATTATTAATATGTATTGGAATATTAAAAGAAAATGCTGCAGAATCAAAAGAAGAAATGGCTTTATTGACAATATTATCAATATTAGAAAATAGTGAAATTGATTGGAAAATATATTATGATTTTATAGATTTAGTAAATATATTAATTCAAATTCTTACAAAAATACAAAGTAAAATTAGTAGATTATATGCAATGAAAATTTTTGGTTTTATTGGAGCAATGGATCCAGATAAATTAGAATTATTAATGAATTTCCATCAAATTCAAAATGAAAATAATGCAAATGAATATTATATGGCTGATGAATTTAATAATTATGAAGATGATAAAATAATTTATAAAAATAGATTACAAATGAAAAAGAATATTAATAATAAAATAAATACTAATACTATTAATACTAATATTTTAGGAAAAATAAAAATTGATTTTCAGAAAGAAATTAATGAAAATGAATTAGATACTTGTACTTATCATGCTATTAAAGTTTTAATGAATATTCTTCAAGAAAATAATAGTCAAGAAGCTTGTAATAGAGTTATTACTTCTTTAAAAGAAATATTGTCTAATTTAAATGAAAATGATAATCCAGTTATTTATATTATTTTACCTACTTTAATTAATTGTTTAAATAATTTTGAAGGAAATACTTTATTAATGGTTTTTGACAGGATTTTATATATTATGAGAAAATATAAATATATTTGTAAACCTTATATTCCTGAATTAATTGGAATTATTGAAAAATATTTGCCTGAGAAAGAATATCAAAAAAATATTTGTGATATATTAAAAAAATTAACTGAATTGTTTTTAAATGAAATGGTAAAATTTATTCCAAGATTAATTCCTCCAATTTTAGAAATATTATCTTCAAAAAATGAGAATGGAATTGGAATATCAATTAATATCAGAAAAAAATTATTTACTTGTTTATTAAATTTAAGTAGTAAATTATCAAATTATATATCATTAATAATACCAGAAATAATAAATATTTTAACAAATTCAATTAATGAAGAAAAATTTTCTTTTTTATATAATACAAAAGGAAATAATCAAAATATAGATCAAAATTCAACAAATGATAATTCATTAAATATGAATCCAAATATTTCTTTATTTAAAGATGAATTAACTTTAAGAAAAAAAGATGATGATATATTTATATTTTTAGAAAGTATAGTTCCATTACCATCATTTAATCAACATATGCCAAAAATAATAAATTTACTTTTAAGATATTTAGAAGTAATTCCTCCTTCAAAAGATAAAATAATGAAAATATTTTTAAAAATGTTCCTTCATTTTAGAAATAATTTTTTAACATATTTTCCATTTATATTAAGAGTAGCAAAAAGTATAGGAATATCAACATTAGAATATTTTCATGATTTTAAAAAAATATTAGAAAAAGATGATATATTAGAAATGTTAACTCAACAAAAGAAAAAAGTTGAAAGTCCAAATAATAAAAGAAAATTAACAATTGATTCAATAGATAATTCAAGTTTAAATTTAATGAAAAGAAATAGAAGTGAATTAATGAATAAAGATAGTTTATTAAATGAATTTAATCCTCAAAATTGTTCAATAGAAGATGATTGGTATGAATGGTTTAAATCTTCATCAAAAAGTTTATTTTTACAATCACCATCATATGTTTTATTTTGTTGTCAAAATATCAGTGATTATTATCCTCAATTAATAAATGAATTATATAATTATGCTTTTATTTCAGTTTGGAAAATGTTAAATTCAGAACAAAAATCAACTTTAATTTCTTATTTTCATATTGCTTTAGAAAGTAATAAAACACCAAATGAAATATTATTAACAATATTAAATTTAAGTGAATTTATTGAAAGAGAAGAACATCATCATATAGAATTTTTAAATTTTGAAAAATTAGGTCAAGTTGCAGATATATGTAAAGCTTATGCAAAAGCATTATATTATATTGAAAATGATTTTAGAAATAATAATGATTTTTCTTCTTTAGAAAAATTAATAAATTTATATTATGATTTAGAATTACCAGAAAGTGCAATTGGAATATTAAAAATGGCTCAATTAAAAGAAGGATTAATGAATGAAGATGATTGGTATTTAAAATTACATCAATGGAAAGAAGCTTTAGAAGTTATTCAAAAGAAAATTAAAATTAATAATGAAAATGATAATTTTGATTTAAATAAAGAATCTGATAAAGAATTATTAAATAAAAAGATTACTTGTTTAGAAGGATTAAGTGATTGGGAAAATTTATTATCTTTAGGTGAAGATGTTGAAAAAAAAAATCCAAATAATGAAATTATAGTTGTTAATATGGCTCCAACTTTAGCAAAAGCTTCTTTAAATTTAAAAGAATGGGATAAATTAAAACATTATATTGATAAAATTAAACCTGAATTTGATGAAGAAATTTATGAAAAAAACTTTTTCAAAGCTGTTATTGCAGTAAAAGAAGAAGAATATCAAAATGCTCAAGAATATATTAATAATGCTAGAGAAGCTTTAAATGATAAAATAAAAAATTTATTAACTGAATCTTATCAAAGAGCTTATAAATTATTATTAGCTAATGCTAATTTATTTGAATTAGAAGAAATTATTTCTTTATATAATAATAAAAGTAATAAAAATGTTTTTGATGAAAATAAAAAGAAAATGAAAAAAAAATGGGATGAAAGATTAGAAATTATTGATGAAGATATTAAAACTTATGAAAGAATTTTAGCAATTAGAGGTTTAGTTTTTCCTATTGAAGAAGATTATAATACTTATTTAAAATTAGCTAAAATTTGTAGAAAAAAAGATAGATTTACTACTTGTATGATTGTTTTAAATAGATTAAGTAAAAGTTTAATTGATTGTGGATTCGATGAAAAAGTTAAAGTTGAATTATCTATTAGTAAATGTTTAAATGAAAATAATAGTTTATTAAATAATTATGATGAAGCAATAAATAAATTAAAAAATATTTTAGATAATGATATTGATAAAATAAATGATACATTAAAAAGTAAAATTTATTGTTATTATGCAATGTGGAATATCAGAAAAATAGAAAAAAATTTAAAAGAAGAAAATGTAAAAAATATGATAAATTATTTAGAATTAAGTACAAAATATGATGAAAAAAATTATAAAGCATGGCATAGTTATGCATTATTAAATTATAAATATTTTGAGATTAATAATACAAAAATATCATATGCTTCAAATGCAATTATTGGTTTTACAAAAAGTGTATGTATCGGAGGAAAATCTTTATCAAAAACATTACAAGATATATTAAGATTAATTGATATATGGTTTCAAGTTGGAAATTCAGAAAATTTAAATAAATTAATTTTAGAATCTTTTGAACAAATTGCAATAGAAAGTTGGTTATTAGTTATTCCTCAATTATTAGCAAGAGTAGGAGTTAAAGATGAAATAATTAGAAATTCATTAGTTTATATTTTAAAAAAAATAGGATTAAATCATCCAAGAAGTTTAAATTATCCTTTAATAGTAATGTATAAATTTAAAAGTTCATTTAAAAATAAAACAGTAGAAATGATATTAACAGAAATGAAAAAAAAATATGAGAAATTATTAAATGAATGTGAATTTATAATAAATGAATTAAATAGATGTGCATTATTATTACATGAAGAATGGAGTGATGCAATTGAAGAAGGAGCAAAATTATTTTTTCAATCAAATGATATAAATGGTATGATAAAAATATTATTTGAAGCTCATAAAAAAATGGAAAATAAACCAGAAACAATAAATGAATTACATTTTCATCAAATGTTTCGTGGAGAATTATCAAAAGCAAAAAAATATATAGATGATTATTTAGAAACAAAAGATGAAACAAATATAAAACAAGCTTGGGATATATATCATCCAATATTTAAAAAAATGAATAATACATTTTCAACAATAAAATACTTAGATATGGAAAATATATCTCCTAATTTATATAAATTTTCAGAAAGTGAATTAGAAATACCAGGATTATATAGAAGTGGGGATCCAATAGTAAAAATATCATCATTTGGAAAAAAATTGCCAGTATTAAATTCAAAACAACATCCAAGAAGAATAATAATATATGGTTCAAATAATAAAGAATATGTATATTTATTAAAAGGACATGAAGATTTAAGACAAGATGAAAGAGCAATGCAACTTTTTGGATTAGTAAATACTTTATTATCTAATGATTCAGATACTTCAGATAATAATTTATTTATAAAAAGATTTCCAGTAATTCCATTATCAAATAATACAGGAATTATAGGTTGGGTTCCAAATTGTGATACATTAAATCAATTAATAAAAGAATATAGAACAACAAATAAAATAACAATAAATATAGAACATAAATTAATGTATATGAAATATCAAAAATTTGAAAGTTCATCATTTATGACGAAATTAGAAGTATTTAAACATGCATTAAATAATACAATAGGTTTAGATTTATATAAAGTTTTATGGAATAAAAGTAAAAATGCAGAAACATGGTTAGATAGAAGAACAAATTATTCAAGATCACTTGCAGTAATGTCTATGGTAGGTTATATTTTAGGTTTAGGAGATAGACATCCAAGTAATTTAATGTTAGATAGAATTAGTGGAAAAATATTACATATTGATTTTGGAGATTGTTTTGAAGTTACTATGAAAAGAGAAAAATTTCCTGAAAAAGTACCTTTTAGATTAACTAGAATGTTAATTAAAGCTCTTGAAGTTTCTGGTATTGAAGGTACTTATAAAATTACTTGTGAAAATGTTATGAGAGTTTTAAGAAGTAATAAAGATTCTTTAATTGCTATTTTAACTGCTTTTGTTCATGATCCTTTAATTTCTTTTAGATTACTTATTCCTTTAATTATGAAAAGTAATAAAAAAACTATTGATAATGAAAGCTTTGTTAATGTTACTTCTGAAAGTTTAAAAAAAGATAAAATGGATTTTATTAAAAATGTTAAATTTAGTAATAGTAATAATAATAATAAATTTATTAATAATAATAATAATTTAAATAATGATTTTGAAGAAGTTGAAAGTGATGATTTAAATAAAATTGGAAAATTAGTTTTAGAAAGAATTATTGATAAATTACAAGGTACTGATTTTAATAAAAATATTCAATTAGATATTAAACAACAGGTTGAAAGATTAATTAGACAAGCTACTTCACATGAAAATTTATGTCAGTCTTATTTAGGTTGGTGTCCTTTTTGGTAAATTTTTTCCAGATGTGTTAATAGGTATTTTATTATTTAAATTTTATTATAAAATATTTTTTCAATTTTTTAATTAGTTTTATTTAAGGAAATTTAATTAAATGAAAATTAATTATCACTATTTTTTTACTTTTTCAATCTACAAATAAATATTATTATGAATTATAAATTTAGTATTTTTTTATAAATTTTTTAATAAATAACACAAACACATGAACAAGTAGAATTATCTTTTTTATTTTTCTTATTTTCTTTTTTTGTTATTTGTTCTTCTACTTTTTCTTCATTAATATCTTCTTTTTTTTTCTTTAATAACATCACTTTTTTTATTATTTATTATTATCATTTTTCTTATGAATTTTTTTATTATTTTTAATATTATAATTATTTATAATTTCAGTAGTTAATAAAGTTAAACTACTTCTTCTTCTAGTTTTATGATTATTAGAATTTTGTTTTTTTAAATTAACTAAAGAAGAATGAATTCATCATTTGTAAATCCATCAAATACTTTTAAAGGAGATAAATTAGTTTTTGTTTGTCTTCTTGTTAAATGACTTCCTCTTCTTAAATATAATTTTCTAATCATATTTTGTCTTTGATATAAAAGATGATATGATTGTTAGATATAATGAAATTTTTATTATATTATCTAATTTAAAAAAAGAACAATTATTAATAAGATACTCTCCAACTACTCAAAATATAACAGAAACTATTTTTGAATTTTATGAAAGATTATATAAAATAAATTTAAAGAAAAAAATAAAATTAATTTATTCTACTTCATCTCATTACTCAAATGGAATTTTTTTTGAAATTGAATTAGATGAAAAGAAAAAAAATTAAAAAAATAAAAATTTGAATTATTAAATAGAAATTATAAAGAAAGGAAAATAACTTTATCAAAAATAAGAGAATTATCAGAAGAAGAAAAATCAATAATTAAAAATATTGGTAAATTAGAAAAAAATTGGGAAAGAAAAAGAAATTATAGTGATGACTCAAGAAAAATATAGAAAATTTATTAAATCATAGAAGAAGTATTTCATTTGATAATTTTTTTAATGGATCAATGTTATCAGATAATGTAATTTCAAATTTATAATATATAAATTTAGAAATGAAAGAAGAAGATGAAGAAGAAAGAAAAAGAAAAGAATTAGAAAAATTAAAAGAAAAAAGAGAAAAAGCAAAAGAAATTGAATTAGAAGAAATTGAAAGATTAAAAAAAGAAAAAAATGAAAGAATGAAAAATTTAAATGAAAAAAGAAGAAGAAGAAAGAAAAAAAAGACATGAAGAAGAATTTGAAAAATTAAAAAAACAAAGAGAAGAAATTGAAAAATTTAATAAACAACAAATAGATGTTAAGAAAAAAATTCGAAGAAGAAAAAAGAAAAAAAAAGAAGAAGAAGGAAGAAAAAAAAAGAAGAAGAAGAAGAAGAAAGACAGAAAAAATTAAAATAATTTTTAAGGTTAAAATTTTAATTATTATTAAAAAAAATGGAGAATGCTTTGAATAAGAAAAAAAATAGACCTAATGAAAGTGATAAGAATCCTATAGAAGAATTGAGAAAGCAAATTCAAAAATTACAAGAAGATCTCAAACAACAAAAAGAAAAAAGTAATAGTCAAATTAAAAAATTAAAAAAAGATCTCAAACAACAAAAAGAAAAAAGTAATAGTCAAATTAAAAAATTAAAAAAAGAACTTATTCAAAATCAAAAAATTATTGAAGAAAATTGTGAAAAAAATTATGAATGGTCAACAAATTATATTGAAAAGATTATTGAAAGGTATGAAGAAAGTCAAAGGAAAATTGGTATGAAAGAAAAAAATATTGTTGATGATAATCAAAGTGAAAATATTTCAAAAGAAATAATTAAAGAAATTGAAGAAATTGAAGGAATTGAAGAAATTGAAGGAATTGAAGAAATTGAAGAAATTGAAGAAATTGATGATAATAAAGGAGATGGTGATTCAGAGAAAAAATTTAATATTTTAGAAAACAGTCAATTTAAATTTGGAGAAAAAATTACTAATAAACAATTGAAGGAATTTATAAAAAATGCTGTTGAATATATAAATGATAGTTGTACAAAAAAAGAAAAACAAGCAATAAAAGATTTTTTTACTAATAAAGTTAAAGAATATATTAATGATAATTTTTCAAAAAAAGGAATTAGGGATAATGTAATAAGAGATGTATTAATTTCATTTTTTTTTAAAAAAAAATTTGTAAAATTTAATCAGGCAGACTCTTTATTTTTATTTAAAAATGTTTGGGGATTGGGGATTGGGGATTGGGGAT
>JAJJKW010002155.1:0-12399 GCA_023805745.1 Isotricha sp. YL-2021b | reverse complement strand
TTGATATTAACATTCTGAGATACCAGATACCCGGCGGAATGTATTCAAACATGGTCAATCAGTTACGCGAAATGAACGCTCTCGACAAACTGGATGACGTGTTAAACGAGGTCCCTGTTGTGCGTAAGGCAATGGGTTATCCGCCTCTCGTAACACCTTCAAGTCAGATGGTCGGAACTCAGGCAACAGTGAATGTGTTACGCGGACGCTGGAAGAGTTTCCCGAAGGAAATCAGGCAGTACTTCTTAGGCTATTACGGTCAGCCGCCCGCACCTGTAGATCCTGAAGTTCAGAAAATGGCAATAGGCAAAGAAGAGCCGATTACATGCAGGCCAGGTGAAAAGATTGCGCCCGAAATGGAACAGGCACGTAAAGACGCTCAGCCGTGGATGCTTCAGCCCGAAGACGCATTAACATGGATAATGTTCCCGCAGGTAGCAAAGGACTTCCTGCCGAAGAAATACGCGAAGGCCAATAAGCGCGATGTAGGACTTCAGGCACAGGCAGCACCGGAGGCGTATCCTGCATAAATGGATATTGATCTAAACGGGGACGGATTCGTTCAGGCCAGATTACTTGGAGCTAACGATGAAAATTTCAAGGCAATAGAAGCCCGTTATCCTGTTACGCTTTCTGTTCATGACGGGGTCGTTCGTGTGAGCGGCCCTGATTCTGAACCTGTCCGTATAGTTTCGCATTTAATCCGTGAACTTGCTTCCGTTGCCGAAAAAGGCCATGAGATTCATGAAGCTGATGTACGTTCAGCAATGGACGCTTTAGCAGAAGGCAATGAACTTAATCTCAATGCGTTATATTCTGAAATCATCTGCACTACTGCAAGAGGCAAGCCCATACGCGCAAAAACTCCCGGACAGCGAAAATATATCAGGGCTATTCGCGACAATTTTATTCTCTTCGCTACTGGTCCTGCAGGTACAGGCAAAACATATCTTGCAGTCTGTGAGGCCGTCTCAATGCTCAAAGCAGGAAAAGTAAACCGCGTTGTTCTCGTTCGTCCTGCAGTTGAAGCCGGTGAAAGTCTCGGATATTTACCCGGTGATTTACGCGAAAAAGTTGAGCCTTATGTGAGACCGTTATATGACGCGTTTTATGATCTGCTTTCACCCGAAAAATTTTTGCGTTATGCTGACAAGGGCGTTATCGAAATCGTTCCGTTGGCTTACATGAGGGGCAGGACACTTAACGAGAGCTTTATCATTCTTGATGAGGCTCAGAATACCACGCCTAAGCAGATGAAGATGTTCCTGACGAGATTAGGCTTCGGGTCAAAGGCAGTAGTAACAGGTGATATAACACAGGTTGATTTGCCAGGAGGAGCACCTTCAGGACTGCGGAGTGTGAAGAGCATTCTTGCAGGCATAAAGGGAATAGGCTTCATTGATCTGACTGACGCGGACGTTGTGAGACACGAAATAGTTCAAAAAATAGTACAGGCATATGCACGCTACGAAAATGACACGCAAAAATAACTCAAAAATATTAACAGCCTCAAAAAGTACACTTTCGACAAAAGCATTCATATCACAGTATATAGGGCCGGTTATCTTCCTGATGATAGCAGGAATATTTCTCGTAATGGCTCAATGGTTCTGGATACTCAGACGAGATGATAGTTTTTCTGTCGGTGAACCAGCACCAGAAACTTACCGTGTAGTCTCTCACATGCGCTATGATGACACTGACGCGGCAAGAGCATTGCGTAACATGATGAGTGAAAGCGTTGTAGGTGTTGTAGTCCGTGATGTGTCAGCTAAATCACGATTACAGAGAAGGCTTGAAGCACTCGGTGAAATTACGCCGGATAATATTTCATCTGCACAGTCTTCTTCTCAGTATCTCGCAGGTCTTCCTGAGGCACTCATTCATGCAATAGCCGCTCTTGATGACATAGACAAGGCACGAATTCTCAATGCAGCCTTTCAGACCGGAAGCGCATATATTGACCGCATAGAGAAAATAAACAGAGTATTGACCCCTGAAGAGACGACAGCGTCATTATGGGAAGAAATTAACAGTCATGTAAGCTCAGTCAGTGATGCCAATTTCATTTACCAGATATTAGCCGGATTAGGCAATCTTAATCTCAGGTTTGAAGATGATCTCACTCAGCTTGCAAAACGTGCGGCCGCTGATGATGTTCCTGAACTTGACAGAAAACTTGAGCCCGGAGACGTTATAGTTCAGAAGGGAGAAATAGTTACACCTCACAGGGCTTTATTACTTAGGCTTCAGGGCTACACAGAAGATGTTTTCCCGATTGCTGAAATTTACGTTGTCATCGCATGTGTACTTGCTCTGCCCTTATGGCTTGATATTCTCAGACGTGGAGCAGGTGAAAAGAGAACTACATGGTGGGCTGTCGTAATCGTGATATTAACTGCATGGATATGTGAGACACTCGCGGCGCGTCTTGGTGTTGCAGGAGCGGGTACACTTCCGGCTGTAACGTTTGCTTATCTGTGCATACCTGATTATCTCGCGTTCTGCATTTCACTTATTGCGTCAGTATCAGGAATATTTATCGTTCTTGGGCAGGCAATCTCAAAGACTATTCTCATTGCGGCCATGTCAGTTGTGGCTGTAACACTTGGATTTTATCTGCTCAGAAATCTTGAATCAAAGCGTCAGGTCTGGCAGAGAGTTACATTGATGTCATTCATTCTGGTATGCGCACGTATATTCGTCAGAATGGTACAAGGGACAATATCATACAGTCAGATTGAATTCTGGCAGGAGGCAGTATTCTTCTTTGCGTTTGATATTTTCTCAACACAGATTGCATTGTTCGTTCTGTCTTTCCTTGAGGAATATATCGGTGTGCTTTCGATTCTTACACTAAGAGAGGCAAGTTATCCTTCAAGCCCCCTGTTGCGTGAACTTCAGCGTAAGGCACCGGGAACATATCAGCATTGCCTCACGATTGCGACATTAATTGAAGCTGTCGGTATTGAGCTTGGAATGGACGTTAATTTACTCAGGGCAGGCGCATACTATCATGACATAGGGAAATTAAGAAAGCCTCATTTCTTCGTTGAGAATCAGGGAGGCGGCAATAATCTTCATGATGAGATGTCCCCCATGTTAAGCTCACTGGCAATAATTGCTCACGTTAAGGACGGTCTCGAAATGGCATTTGATGCAAAACTTCCGAAGAGAATACGCGATTTCATAGCCGAACATCACGGTACTACATGCACAAGATATTTCTACAATAAGGCTCTTGCTATGGGCGAAAAAGTTGAACGTGAAGATTTCTGTTACCCCGGACCTGAGCCGCGTTCAAGAGAGACAGCACTGCTCATGATTACGGATTCAGTTGAGGCGGCCGTCAGAGCATCTAATACAGCAGGAATTACGCCGGATAAAATTGAGAAGACAGTTGAACAGGTCATACATAGCAAGATAAATGAGAAACAGTTCATTTATGTAAATTTCACGTTCCATGATCTGACCGTCATAAAGGAAACGCTTACATCAGTATTGATTTCAATGTATCACACCAGAAAAGTTAAGAAGATAGAGAAGAAGACAGAGAAGAGGTTATAATTCTTGAAGTTATCATTGTGCATTAATTCCACAGATGAATCCGAAGACAGCGACAGTACTAGCCCTGATTACCCTGATATAAACAGGATAGCAGGCATACTTGAACATGAACTTGAAACTATTTATCCTGAATCTAAAAATTATGAACAAGCAGAGATTTCAATCACATTCGTAAAGCCCGAAGAGATCCGCACACTGAATCACGAATACAGAAATGTTGATGAACCTACTGATGTATTATCATTTCCAATGGAATTTGAAGAGAATATGCCGGTCTTAATGCTCGGTGATATTGTGATTTGCCCCGAAGAAGTTGCGCGTTTACATCCCGAACTCGAATCACAGGAGGCCATGATGTTAATGACTGCGCATTCATTTCTGCATTTACTCGGCTATGATCATGACACACCAGAACATGAGCGCGAAATGTGGGAGCTTCAGGACAGCATAAAGGCTAAACTGCTGGAGGCATTACGATAATGGCAGGAATAATTGCAGGGTTCATCATACTGTTCATGTTATCGGCATTCTTCAGCGGTGCAGAGACATCAATAACTGCAACAGGGACGGGTAAATTGCGAACACTTCAGGAGCAGGGCAAATATAAATTCCTGAACTCAACGTTTCAATGGTTAATTGACGACACACAAGAGGCTCTTACCGTATGCTTAATCGCCAACAATGTCGTAAATATCTCGGCAAGTGCATTAGCTTCAACTGTTGCGCTTGATTTATTCGGGCCTCGTTCACTGGTTGCGGCAGTCCCAATTCTGACGGTTCTTATCGTGATATTCGGCGAGATATTACCCAAGAGTGCCGCTATGGTCTACTCTGAGAATGTCCTAATCTTTGCGGCTCCGATTTTGCGCGTGCTTGCATTCCTGATTACGCCGGTCGCATGGGCCATGAAGAAATGCGTTACGTTCATCGGAATGTTACTGCATATAGATCTTGGAACTCAGCAGGTTTTCGTTACGCGTGATGAAATTGAACAGGTCGTTAAAATCGGCGAAGAGAGCGGTGCATTAGAGGCAAATGAACGGCGCATGATTGACGGCATAATTGACTTTGACGAGACAAGAGTACATGAGATTATGATTCCAAGAACTGACATGATTGCACTCGAAGCAAATGAAACTCTTGCTGAGGCCGTTAATCTGTTCATTGAGCAGGGACATTCACGCATTCCTGTTTACGAAGAAAGTCCTGATAATATCATCGGCATACTTTACGTGAAGGATACCCTCAAGAATTTACTTGAGAGCAATTTATCATGCGAAGTCAGAACGCTATTGCGCAAGCCCATATTCGTACCTGAGACGATAAAGACAGCTGAAGTCTTAGAGGCAATGAGGCATGAACATATTCATATTGCTATTATCGTTGATGAATACGGCGGAGTTGCAGGTATCGTTACTATGGAAGATATTCTCGAACAGATCGTAGGCGAGATTCAGGACGAATATGACCAGGAGACACCAGAGATTCAGAAAATGGAAGACGGATCATATATCGTTCAGGGAAGTATCAGCCTTGAAGATTTAAGCGATGCATTGGGCTCTGAATTCGTCAGTGATGATGCTGAAAGTCTCGGAGGTCTTGTGCTTATTCTTTCCGGGAGCTTTCCTGAAGAAGGTGAAGTATTCAAATATGGGAACTGGAGAATCAAAGTTAAAGAACTCGAAGATCACAGAATAAAAGTTTTATGCCTCAGAAAAATTGAACATACAGAACAGGAGAGTGAACAAGATGAAACACTCAGACAGGACGAATAAAAGTATGATTAACCGCGTAAGAGGCAGCTTAATTGCAGGAGCAGCTGGTGATGCACTTGGCTATGCTGTTGAATTCATGAGGCTTGGTGAAATAAAGCATACTTACGGCGAAAACGGCATAACGGAATATGATCTTAACCCGGCGTTTTTACCGCAGTCAGGAAAGGGATTCATTTCGGATGATACGCAGATGACACTGTTCACTGCAAACGGAATTCTCATGTATGACGCTAATCATGATAACAGCCTCGCATATTATGTGTATCTCGCTTATCTTGACTGGATGAATACACAGACAACACCGCGCAGATTAATTCCAAGACGCAATAAAAACTATAGTCATTACACATGGCTGTACGAGATACCCGAACTTCATAACAGACGCGCTCCAGGCAATACATGCATAACGGCACTTGCAAGCGGTCATATGGGTACGATAAGAGACCCCCTGAATAACAGCAAGGGCTGCGGGGGCATAATGAGAGCTGCTCCTGTTGCTTTGCGTTATATCCCTGAAGATGAAAATGATTTTTGGAGGCTCGATAATTACGCCGCTGATATTGCCGCTATAACTCACGGTCATGATTTAGGCTGGCTTCCTGCTGCACTATTAACCCACATAATAGCAAGGGTCATGCAGTCATGTTCACTCACTGACGCAATCAATGACGCATGGAAAGTTAATCATGACTTGTTCACCGGCATAGTCTCTGAAAGGCACTTTGACCAGATGAAAGATCTGCTTGACCTCGCAATGAATCTCGCAGGCTCAAAGAATGATGACACAGATAATATCCGCGAAATAGGAGAAGGCTGGACAGGTGATGAGACATTAGCAATTGCTCTGTATTGTGCTTTGAGATACGAACATGATTTATCACAGGCTCTTATTGCCTCAGTCAATCATGACGGGGACAGCGATTCAACCGGTGCTGTTACGGGCAATATCGCAGGCGCAATTGTGGGTTATGATGGCATTGCTGACAAATGGAAAGATAAACTTGAACTCAAAGACGTAATTCTTGAATTAGCCGATGATTTATGCTCTGATTCATGGCCTGAAGGTAAATATAAATTGAAGTCATATCACATTGAACGCTTCATTGAGGCTCAAAATAATCAGGAATACGGCAGTTATGATTCTGCACTGGACGAAATCAGGAACGGATACAAACGCACTCACTGGATCTGGTACATATTCCCGCAGCTTAAAGGTCTCGGACATAGTCATAACGCTGAATTTTACGGCATTCAGGACATTAACGAGGCTAAACTCTATCTTGAACATCCTGTATTAGGCTCAAGACTGCGCGAAATATCACAGGCATTATTGAACCTGGATACCAATGACCCGTTTAACGTAATGGGCAGTCCTGACGACATGAAATTAAGATCATGCATGACACTTTTCGCTCAGGTCTCAGAAAATGATTCAGTGTTTCATAAAGTCCTCGATAAATTCTTTAATGGCATTCAGGACGAAAAGACACTGCAATATCTGAACGTCTGAAAGGAGAATAAATCAATGCGCATAAAATATCTTGCGGTAATCGCTCTCGTGTTCATATTCTCATCTGAGACTTATGCGGCTTCATTGCGTATAGGCACACACAAAATATTCTGTAATATCTGAAAGTCTGAAAGTCTGAAAGGAGAATAAATCAATGCGCATAAAATATCTTGCGGTAATCGCTCTCGTGTTCATATTCTCATCTGAGGCTTATGCGGCTTCACTGCGTATAGGTGCACTCACGAAATATACTGCGAATCCTTCTGAAGAATGGCATATGCTTAAAGGCATTCACGGCAGGAATGACAGTGTAGTATTCTATGATTCACTTCAGGAAATCATAATGTCATTGCTCAGAGGCGATATTGACGAGGCAGATTTACCCGGCATTGTAGGTTCATATGCAGTGAACTCAAATCCAGATCTCAAGATTAAATGCATAGTCCGAATGAAATCCCAGCATTTAGTCTTCGGGTTCAGACAGAATAAAGGCGAAGAGTTACGCGATAAGTTCAACAGGGCATTATCTGACATGAAAGCAGATAGAACACTTAAGCACCTTGAAGAACGTTACCTGAAATCCAAAAATATATCTGAATCTGCAGTTGAATTCATGAACTTCAAAGGAGCTGACACTATCACAGCCGCAGTTACAGGTGATTTACCGCCCATTGATTTTGTAGATATTGACGGTAATGCCGCAGGTTTCAATACTGCATTGCTTGCCGAAATCGCAAAACGCCTTGAGATTAATATCAGGCTCATTCACGTAAACACAAGCGCAAGGTCTTCTGCTCTTGCATCTGGACGCGCTGATGTCGTCTTCTGGTATCAGCTCTCGGAATATGACGGCAAAAATTTTGACATTCCAGAGGGCGTTATCGTGTCTGAGCCTTATTATGACTGGAACAATTTCGCTCACATCAGCCTAAAGAATTGACGCAAGCGATTCATTCAGCTTCTCAGGGTCAACATTACAGCCGTTGAGATATATACGCCTCGTTTCATTCTCATCATGAAGTTCTAGTATTAATCTCGCGTTTCCATGACAGCCGTTAATCTTCGTCATAAACTCTTTGGGCGTTATCCTGCTGAAGTCTGACGCGTCTATCTTCACGTTCACGTATCTCTGACCTCTGGCATCAAGTTCATCTGAAGGTATAACTGAATCAAGTATCATCTGCCCTCTGTCATCAGGTTTACCCACAGCGACACAGGGCATTCCAGTTTTAAGTTTGGGCTTGATTATCTCCCATTGCTTAGAGAACACTACTGCCTCTACTGCATGTTCTGTGTCTTCAATCTGAACTGTCCCCATTACTGTACCTTTCTTCGTCTGCTTATCCTTGAATGACGTTATTATCCCTCCGATACACGGCCTCACAGATTCATTCTTCCAGTCTGATAACTGGGATATACTGCAGTTCGTAAAAGGCATTATCTTTTCCTGATGCGATTCATACGGATGACCAGATATATATAACCCGGTAACTTCTTTCTCGTAATCAAGCCTCGTATGTTCGTCATAATCAGGGACTTCAGGCATATCAGGTTCTGCTTCTGCTACTTCAGCTATTTCTCCGAACAATGATAACTGCGCCGTAGGTTTTGATGCCTTCTGTGCAGCTTCAATCATTACGGGCAATGCATTAATCATTCTGGCTCTGTTCTTCATGATCTCGTCAAATGCCCCGGCCTTGATTAAATTCTCTATCACTGATCTGTTCATTACGCTCAGATCTATTCTCTTCAGAAAATCCCACAATGATTTGAATGCTCCCTTTTTGCTTCGTTCGGCTATTATCATCTGAACCGGATTATGTCCCATTCGTGAGACCGCTCCAAGCCCGAAACGTATAACTTCACCTACAGCCGTGAAATTTTCCATTGAGCTATTTATATCCGGCGGCAGAACAGGAACTCCCGAACGTCTGACCTCAAGAACATAATGACCGAGTACATCTTTTCGTGCTTTCATCTGACTGGATAAATATGCACTCATGAATTCAGTTCTGTAATTGGCCTTGAGATATGCTGTGTCATACGAGATTAACGCATAGGCCGCACTGTGTGATTTGTTGAAGCCGTAGCCCGCAAATTTCTCTATATTATCGAATATACTTCCGGCTGTGTTCGCATCAATATGATTCTTCTCTGCTCCCTCAAGGAATTTCGCCCGCTGTGCCTGCATTACTTCTACTTTCTTCTTGCCCATTGCACGCCGTAATATATCCGCTTCTCCAAGCGTGTAACCTGCTAATGCGCTTGCCGCCTGCATGACCTGTTCCTGATAGAGTATCACTCCGTAAGTCTCTTTCAGGACATTCTCAAGTAACGGGTGAGGATATACTGGTTCTGCTCTTCCGTGCTTGCAGTCAATATACTGGTCAACCATTCCTGAGTCTAACGGGCCGGGTCTGTACATGGCCAGTGCCGCAACTAAGTACTCAAATCTGTATATTCTGAGCTTCCGTAACATTGCACGTATTCCGTCTGATTCAAGCTGAAATACCCCGATCGTATCAGCTTCCTGTAAGAGCTTGAACGTAGGAGCGTCATTCATTCTGTCGTTTATCAGGTTCAAATCCGGAATATCTTTGCCGTTATTCTTTATGTTTTCGAGTGCTTCCTCTATGATTGAAAGCGTACTCAGTCCGAGAAAATCCATTTTGACCAGTCCGAGCTTCTCTACGGGTTCCATTGTGAACTGTGTTACTACCTGATTAGTTTCACCTTCTCCAAGACGCTTTACGGGTACTATGTCCGTTATCGGCACTGGACTTATCACTACTCCGGCCGCATGCTGTGATGTATGTCTCGCTAATCCTTCGATATGACGCGCTATGTCTATTATGTTATGCTTTGCGGGGTCTGATTCGTATTCCTTCTTGAGTTCGGGTGTACTCTCAATTGCTGAGTCTAAACTTTTTGCCATTGCAGGAATTAACTTTGCTGTCCTGTCCATTAACGCATAATCTATTCCTTTTGCACGCCCTACATCCTTTACTGACTGTCTGCCCTTCATCCGCCCGAACGTGATTATCTGCGCTACATGATCACTTCCGTATGTCCCTGATATATATCTCAGTAATTCATCGCGTCCTTTGTCGCTTACGTCTGTATCTATATCGGGCATTGATACTCTCTCAGGATTAAGAAAGCGTTCAAACAGTAAGTTGTATTTCAGGGGGTCAAGTTCCGTTATCTTCAAGCTCCATGCTACTACAGAACCCGCCGCACTCCCTCGTCCCGGTCCTATGGGAATATGCTTTTTCTTGGCCGCCTTGATTATTCCCGACACTATCAGAAAATACGCACTGAATCCCATTTGTGTTATCACTCCGAGTTCATACTCAAGACGTTTCGCATATTCTTCTGTTACTTCGCCTCTTTCAGCATGAATGAATCTCTCACGCAATCCTTCACGGGCTTCTTTCTTCAGTTCATCATCAGGTGTTACTCCGTCCGAAAGTTTCAGGTCAGGCAGCAGGTAATCTATTTCAGGTTTCATTCTGAGCTTTACGTTGCATCTCTCAGCTATCATTAACGTGTTAGTCAGGGCTTCGGGCATGAAATCTTCAAAGGCCGCGTACATTTCATCAGGGGATTTAAGGTAATAATCATTGCTCGTGAATCCAAATGCATCATCGTTCGCATCGGCATGGGTGTTAATCTTCAATAATATCTTGTGCCAGTCATAATCTTCACGCTCAAGATAATGGGCATCTCCAGTTGCTATTACCGGGATTCCTGTCCTGCGTGAAATTTCTTTTATGGCCTCGTTCACTTTCTTCTGTTCGGGAAGGGCATTCGGCATTATCTCAAGGAAAAAATTTCCCTCCATTGTCGATTTATACCTGTCTGCAAGTTCTACTGCCTCTTCTAACTTGTCTGACAGAATTAACTGCGGTATCTCTCCGGCTAAACATGCACTTGAGGCTATTATTCCCTCGTGATATGCAGCTAGTAATTCATGGTCTATTCTGGGCTTGTAGTACATTCCCTGAGTGTTTGCTATTGAGATTAACTTCATGAGATTGTGCCAGCCAGTATTATTCTCTGCAAGCAGTAACAGGTGATTATATCTTTTCTCACGTGAACTTATCCCTGAAGGTGATACATACGCCTCGCACCCTAGTATGGGCTTCACTCCCTGAGCGTTGCAGTTCTCATAGAATTCTACTGCACCGTACATCACACCGTGATCCGTCATTGCTACTGCTTTACTCTCCCAGCCTGATACTTTCTTTGCAAGTGCCTTCGTCCGTATTGCCCCGTCAAGCAGGCTGTACTCCGTGTGAACGTGTAAATGCACAAATTCCTTCGTCATTCTTCCGTGTCTCCTTCATCTGATTGTCCCTCTGATTGTCCCTCTGACTGTCCCTCTGACTGTCCTTCGTATGAACTCTCTAGCCTCATTAATTCTTCCGTATTTGCTCCCGCACGCCTTAATCCTGATATGAATTCATCTATACGGCTCTGATTATGTTCATCTGGTTCTGTCTTCATTTCAGGCTCTCTCATACTCTCAGGAATATTATCAAAGAGTGAGGCTGTTTTCGGTGCTGCCGGTTCAGGTTCAGGGCTGCTCACTGAAACGCTTTCCTCGCGATAAAACTCAGGACACGTTATAGATTCATTGCCGTAACGTATTATTATGTCCCTGTAGTCAGGAAATATTCGCCTTAATTGCGCCGCATTCCTCTCACTCTTCATGTATGACCAGCAATATGAATGTTCCGGCATTAACGTTAATACCCCGTTTGATTCATATGCACCTGAATCATGAAGCCAGCAGTGAATCATAAAGTTTTCGGTCAAAGTCTTCGCAAGCAATTTTTCTTTCAGAGCATCATCATTCATGACAGCCTTAGATTTAATTGGCTCAGGTCTGTTTAATGCTTCAGGAATATCTTTAACTTCCGTAAGTTTACGCGTGTATATAGGCAAGTTCTCTTCAGGCTCATCTTGTCCTGATTCAATATAGAGCATGAACATTCCAAGCAGTATATCGGGCTTAACACCTCTTCTTGCCTCACTTAATATACGCACAGTAACTTTCAGGAGTTCATGAAGGTCTTTCACATTCCAGTTTGCAGACTCATCCGTCAGAAATTCCTTCTCCTGCGATGATGCACCAAGCGTAACGGCTATATCCTTCCATTTTGAGACTAACCATAGATTGCGTATAAGCGAGAATATTTCCTCAAATACTCTGAGACCTGACGCTCCCGAATCAAACATTGATTTCAGCATCACATATGCCTCTGATGGTTCAGTTCTGTATGCCTTCACCCAGCGTTCAAATGCACTTCTGCTTCCTGTTCCTGTTACACTCTCCACAAGTGAGAGCGTTATATCTTTATCTCCTGCGGCCGCTATTACCTGCTCAAGCAATGATAATGCATCACGCAATGCACCGTCTGCCTGCCGTGATATTTCCCATAATGATTCGTCATCAGCTTTCACGTCTTCATGTTCACACACATACTTTAACCTCGAAAATATATCTTCAGGGGTTATGCTGTGAAACGGGATATGCTGACA
>JAJJKW010002154.1:0-12401 GCA_023805745.1 Isotricha sp. YL-2021b | reverse complement strand
CTTATAAGAAAACATATGTTAGAAAATAATTTGCTGGTGTGGCGAAACTGGTAGACGCATCAGACTTAAAATCTGCTGGTCAGTAGACCATACGGGTTCGACTCCCGTCACCAGTACCAAGTAATAAAATATGGATAGTATGATTAATTTCATACTATCCATATTATTTATATTAATGGAGGAATTATTATGAACCAGAATCCTATTAGTAATCTCATCAAATCTTCCGGCTGTATTCCACACGGTTTTAACAAGTTAATGAAGCCATGGATTATAAAGGATACTGTCGTCCAGTATCTACATACTTTAATTAAGACATGTGATAACATAGACGATGATGACGAGGATGCATTCCAGACATGGAATGAGAAGATGCTAAGCCTTCAGATATATTTGTTTGGTGAGCATCCTGACGATAAATATAACGAAGAGATTTATATAGACTCTTTTTATATTCCAGATATTATCAAGGACGAATTCATTGAGATTCAGAAATGCTTGAATGATCTCTATTATGGATACTCTTGTGTAGAGATTGCAAAAATAATGAGTAAAGTATATGAGAATAAAGGTGCTGTAGGAAGAGCCACACTAGGAATTAAATCGTTCAGCCGTTATGAACCTCATTCAGAATGGTATAGTGTGGTAGATATCCTAAACAACAACTTAGAATATGATGACTTATATTTTATTCCAGCAGCATACCAAGAATTATGGGGGAGTCTGGATAAAACCATTACAGAAGATAATAACAGAATGAGAGAGATGAGTAGACAAACTAATGTATGTCTGTCTCCAACAAATATAATCTACCACCCATACTATGAGCATATTAAAAATGATTTAATTGGTTCTTTTGAATATCGGTGGTTAGATTACTAAAATGATTTACATTATATTAAATTATACCCAAACTAATACATAACTACATTTTTATGAAAGGAATGAATAATATCATGCGTGATTCTGTTTATAAAACTGCTCGTCTTACTATCTATGAGAAGCAGGATGCTGGTGAAATCACCGAGGCTCAGCGCGACCAACTGTTTGCTATGCTAGAGGCTCAGAAGGAAGCTTCTGAACTAACTGACGATAAAGTCAAGGAGTTCTTCGATGAGCTATCCGATAAATATCCTGATTGCTCCGACGACATCGAGAAGCTGGCTAAGAAACTAGCCAAGTGTGGCGATGATGAGGAAGAGAAGGAAGACGACGATGATGATTCCGATGAGGAAGTCAGCGAGTCCGTTCTCGAACTCATGAAAATGATCGAGAACCTGTAAAAAATTACAAAATAAAAGTAGAGTGTGAAATTCACACTCTACTTTTTTTATAGTTTTTTATGTTCCGGAGTAAACTTTTTCTTTTTCACTCTTCTTAGGAGACATAGCTAGAACTTTATTTAGAACCTTACCAGATTCATTGGTCATCTTCTGATAAGTCTTAGAAGAATAAGAGGCAACGGAACTAGCCATCACTCTCATACCCTTAATCTTGATGCTGTCACTTTCTTTTTTAGCCATATCACGAATACCATAGATGGTATCCAGACCATTCTTATGCATAACCGCTGCGGTGTTCTTATCATTAAGAACTTCTTTCTCAACAAATGCAACTGCTTTGGCCAGATTCCCCTTCATCATGAATTCATCAGAAGAGTCTAGCTTTAATTCTTTCCACTTACTCTCAAAGCTATCTTTACAAGCATTCAGAGCATTGTTGAAAGACTCAGCATCTTCATAAGCTGCAGAAAATAGCTTCTTCATTTCAGAAGAAGCAAACTTTGCAAAATCAGCGTATGCCTTATTATACTTAGCAATATCGAACATTTCAATTTCATCATTTGCTTTATCTTTAGGCATATTCTTCTTAATGGATTTAATCTGACTAGCAACCTGCTTTTTCTCAATAACACCATGAATCTTATCCTGAACTTTCTTCACGGTCTTATTGGCATTATCAGCCATATCCTTAAAGAAGTTTTCAACAGACTCAGCAAACTTATTAGATTCTTCAACTAGGATATAGTCTAACTCGGAAGATTCAGTAATTGCACCGCTATTCTTCTTATTAACTAAATCCACAATGGAGATGACATAGCTATCGAAAGCAGATTCAAAAGCATGAGCAGCTTTTGCATTATCTATTGCATTTTCATAGAAAATCTCATTCATATATACAACCTTCTTTCGGTGAAATTTATATGAAAAATCATATATTTTTTATTATAATGTCATTCTATAATGAATTAAACTTAAGTTTAAATGTGGGCTTACGACTACATTTAAACCACAGAAAAGGAGACTTTAGAGATGGAAACAGTAAATAAGTTATCCAAATCGAAGATGGCAATCTTAGGATTGCAACACATGTTTGCTATGTTTGGTGCAACGATCCTTGTTCCAATCTTGGTAAACAGTTATTTTCATGGAGAAGGATTATCGGTTCAAGTAACTTTATTCTTCGCTGGAATTGGTACACTATTATTTCATGTATTATCTAAGTTTAAAGTCCCAGCTTTTCTAGGTTCCTCGTTCGCATTTCTTGGAGGATTTTCTACTGTTGCTGAATTGGATACAGGAAAGTTCGCCAATATGACATATGGTGAAAAACTTCCATATGCATGTGGAGGAATCGTTGTAGCAGGTTTACTGTATTTGGTACTTGCACTTCTTATTAAGTGTATTGGGATTAAAAGAGTAATGAGATACTTGCCTCCAATTGTAACAGGCCCAATCATTATTTGTATTGGTCTATCTTTAGCATCTTCTGCTATTGGTAATGCATCTATGTGTTGGCCTTTGGCTATTGTTGCATTTGCAGTTGTTATCATCTTCAATATCTTTGGTAAAGGATTCAGCAGAATCATTTCCATCTTATTAGGTGTTGTGATTTCATATGTATTTGCAATTATTCTTCAGTCCCTCGGTGTTACTAATGTGGATGGTAGTAGTATTATCAATACTTCTTCTGTTCTATCTTCTAGTGTAGTTGGAGTTCCCGATTTCTTTATTGCTAAATTTGATTTAACTGCAATTTTAGTCATGGCTCCTATTGCTATTGCTACAATGATGGAGCATATTGGTGACATTAGTGCTATCAGTGCTACAACAAAAAATAATTTCTTAAGTGACCCTGGTCTACATAGAACTCTAGTAGGTGATGGTTTAGCCACTTCTCTTGCTGGTATGTTTGGTGGCCCAGCCAATACCACCTATGGTGAAAATACAGGTGTTCTTGCTTTAACTGGAAATCATGACCCGAAAGTAATTCGTATTGCAGCTGGCTATGCGATTATATTAAGCTTTATTCCAATTCTATCTAATATAATTGGAACTATGCCTACTGCTATTATTGGTGGAATTTCTTTCATTCTATATGGTATGATTTCTGCTATTGGTATTAGAAATATTACAGAAAACAAAGTGGATTTAAGTAAGCCCAGAAATTTAATTATAGCAGCAGTTATTCTTGTTTGTGGTCTAGGTTTCACCGATGGTTTAACCTTCCATGTAGGAACCACTGATATTACTTTAACTGCGCTTGCTATTGCATCTATATTTGGTATTGTACTAAATGCAATTCTACCAAGTAAAGATTACGAATTTAATGAAAATTAAATAAAAAAAAGAAGGCCCTCAATTCTCGAGGGCCTTCTTAAGCTTGTAGTAGCGGAGAGCGTCTTTGTAAAACGCTCCCGCTCTGGGGGAATCGTATATCTCCATGAATGCACGGTGTTTATTGACCACTGTGATGAAGCGGTCAATATCATTGGAGAAAACAATCGCTCGTGCGATTTTCTCTCCGTACTTGAGGGCTAACAGGTTCCCCATAACACCGGCCATGGCGTATTTTTTATCAAGATAATTGATTGGAATAAACATAGTGATTGCCTCCTTTTATTATTTCTTATATATATGATACATAATCAAAAAAAACGATATACGAAATATTTAAATATTAATAATACAACAACCATTTAATGAGGAATGGATTAAACAGCTGTTGTATGTTTTAAGTTTGATTACTTAGACTTCAGAGTCTTTTCGTCAGACTTAGTCTTGGAAGAATTGTACTTGTCAGCTAGTTGCCGAATAGTAAACTCTTCGCCGTGATGATTGCAAAAACCATCAGCAGCAGACTTCAGAATGAGTCTATAGAGATCCATGTTCTCACCCCCATTTTTATGATCTCCTTGTATGGTCTCCTGTTGGAGTATTTCTGGTAATCTTCATACAAGGGAATCCCTCTAGTAGAACGACAGTACGGTGTCGCTTACTACCCTCTAATATTCTTACGGGTATAATATATCATTAAAAATGGGGCTAATAAGTACGCTAAAGGAATTTCCTTTAGCGTACTTTTTTATCGTATTAAATAGAATTGATTTCCTTTTCAATCTCATCAATTTTCGTCTGAATATACTTGATGATTTCACCTTGGATAAAAACTGGAATATCAACAAATCTCTCAATATATCTTTTCTTGTTATTATTATGGTATGAAGAAATTCTCGCTGACATTTTAGAATCATAGTTACTGGATATTTCTAGTAACTTGAGATAACCATCTCGTTCTTCTAATAACTGTTTTACTCTCATTGCATCTGCGATATTCATGCATGCCACTCCTCTGTATCTTTTCTATGAGCAATTGTGTATAGCTCAGTGAAGAAATAATCTAGTAAGTCTCTATTAAAAAGACCCTTCTCATTATTCTCATAGAGTTGTAATTTAAGGTCTTTCATATAAGATTCATTGGAACCTTTCGTTTTCACATAGGTTTCAAAATCTTTTAGATAATCATTATAGGTATTTCTGATGATACTCTCTAACATTGGAGGAATATTAAACTTCTCGATATTCTTATCCAATCCTCCAGCATTAAAAGGAGTATCAGAACGAAGAGATGCTGCAAACCAATCACAGACCATTTCTACCAAATCAATGAGATTCATCCCAGCAATTCCATCTTTAAAATGCTCCGGATGATGTCTATTCTCTTTAAAGTGATGCTCTAAGCCCTTATTCATTTTCTTTGTAACTGCGTCTGCTTCTGGGGTTCCATACTTAAGAGGTTTCAACATTGGTACATATTTATCATAGAAGGATTTTTCAGGATCCCTTAGCTTAGATTCATCATGGGATTCAGCACGTTCAAATAAATTCTGAATAGCAATCAGTAATATAACATCATATAGGTATTTCTTATGTCTCAATGTGTCGAATTTAGAATCATAAGGTTCTGATGGATTCGTCATTGTATCAGGTTTCATATTTCTTACCGGTTTCATAATTTCTACCTCCGTATTTTTACATATATTTAATATTAATCTAAATAAAAGGGGAAATTGGTATGAATAGTGAAATGTTGATTGGTGAACTCGAAAATTATTTTGTAATTGGCATAATTATAGCTTGTTTCCTGGTTGGTTTCATTATCAAGAATTATACTAAGTTACCAAACAAATATATTCCACTACTCATGATTGTAGTTGGTGTAGTAGTTAGTATTGTCTTTAGTTTTAATGACAATACTATCATCAATTATTCAACTGTACTCTCTGGTGCAGTAAGTGGACTAGCATCTTGTGGTGTTCATGATTTACTGAAAAAATCTTTAGGTATTACCAGAATTACCAATTCTAATAATGATACTACACCACCAGATAATGAAGCTAAAGGATAATTTCTATATGGGGATGATTTATTTCATCCCCATATGTTTCCGCTTAAATTCAATGAACTGATAATCACAATCGTATTTTTCTGAATGCAGAGTCTCACCCCAGCTATTACCAATCCATTCATCTCCGAGAATTGGGAAGAAAGTGTCTGCTTCCCTCGTGAGAGATCCATAAATTCTAGTCATATCCACATATTCACAATATGGGAGAAATTGCTCATATATAGATTCTCCACCGCATACATAAATAGTTTCATTCTCAAAATACATATTAATGAAATCAATTATATTCTCAACCAGAGAAAATGAAAATGAATCTGGTTTCACTAAGGATGGTCTATGTGTTAAAATTAAATTTATTCTATTTGGAAGAGGACGACCATATGGAAATGTATCAACTGTGTTTCTTCCAACAATAATAGGATGATTTATCGTAAGCTCTCTAAATCTTTCCATGTCCTCTTTAATACGGAATAACAACTGTCCGTCTTTTCCTATACCGTTTGTTGTATCACATGCTACAATAGCTCTCAATACATTTCCATTTTTTATTTTATCCGTGAGATTCATAGTATCCTCCAAATTATACTGCAATTGGAATATTTTCTACCTGTGGTCCAGTCTTATAGTTTTCTACTTTAAAAGAGTCTTTTGTAAACTGATAAAAATTCTTTATATCTGGATCCATAGTTACTGTAGGTGCATCATATTGTGGGCGCTCAATTAATTCTTTAATAATATCCACATGTCTATCATAGATATGAGCATCTGCAATCATATGAACCAATTTACCAGGAATCATATCACAAACTTGTGCAACCATCATGAGAAGAGCTGCATACTGACAGACATTCCAGTTATTTGCCGCAAGAATATCCTGAGACCTCTGATTTACAACCAGATTTAAAACTAGTTTATCTCCACCTTCATCGGTTACATTCCATGTAGTAGAATATGCACAAGGCTGTAAACCCATATCAAGTAAATCAGGGAAAGAATACATATTAGTCATAATTCTACGACTAAATGGGTTATGTTTTAAATCCCATATTACAGCATCCATTTGATCTAATCTAATCCGTGCTTTAACAAGTCGTTTTGATTGCTCAGATGATGTACCCTTGAGATATATATGTCTTGAACCAATGGAGAATGAAGGATACTGTTTCTTATTCTTTACAATTTCTCTTTCAGCATCTTCAATATTCATCATATGGTGGTCATATCTCTGGCCAATCTGGTATCCATATGCTTTACCAATGGAGCCATTTTCATTTGCCCACTCATCCCAGATATGAAGACCAAGATCGTTAATATTATTCGATTTCTTTTGATAAATCCAGAGAATTTCCTGTATAGAAGATTTAATATATGTTTTTCTGAAAGTAATAGCTGGAAATTCCTTTCTTAAATCATATATGTTGCATACACCAAACTGTTTAATAGTGTATGCTTTTTCTTTTGTATCTGGCCAAATTGGTCTAACCTCTTGGCCTCTTGTATCAGTACCGTTTGTAAGCACATCTTCGCACATAGTTTTAAATGTGATATCTGCAAGGCTCATCAAATGGTCCTCCTTTCGAATATTATTCTATAGTATTTTTAATTATAAAAAAAGAGTGATAGTACATTTGTACTATCACTCTTTAAGTATGCTATATGAATTAACCAGCGACTACTTCATCACCGCTACCTTCATCACCGTCTGTATTGACAGGGATTGGAGCCATGACAACTTCACCATCTACAATTACAGTGGGCTTCAGCTCATCTGTAATGTGGGTATCATCAATGTTGTAATATAGATAGAAGAGCTGCTCAGAATCAGTATGCTGAGTATCGTTAATATTGATAACGTGCTTAGCAAAGGAGATAGTCTGAGTAGCATAGGGCTGGATAATCATCAGACCGGCATACGCACCAGGATCGGTAGAATCATAAGAGTTGTGCTCGGCATTAATAGTGACCTGCTTGTCACCCTTTGTACCAACACGAATACCATTGGCTGCATGCTCGAAATGGTTCTTGGAAATCTCAATGGTAGCACCATCAACAGCATCATATACACAAACATGATTGTTCCGGCAGACACCATCTTCGAAATAGTTCCCATTAATGATAGAACCATCGGCAATAGGAGTATTCAGCTCAAGAGCATTCTTCATTTTAATACCAGTGTTTGTTACGATGTTCTTACCAAAGTAGTTGGCAATTACAGTCAGCTTGGTGTCACCACCATTAGCCAGATACAGCGGGAAGCTGTTAGAACCAGTGCTAGGAATCAGACCCTTGATAATGCAGTTCTGGATTGTTATATTTGGAGAATTGTGGAACTTTAGATAAGCATCCTTCTCCAGAACCAGACCATCCAGAGTTACATCAATATTCTCAGCAAACTGAATAGGACCAGTGAGGATAGTTTCATCCTTCATCCCATTCTTAACACGGGCCTTGGGTGGGATACCAGCCTTGCTACCTCTAATGACAGCAGTCTTATTAACATTGAAACCTTGATTGGTTTCACCAGGACCAATGGAAATATATCCATCTTCATCCTGGTCAAGAGCCTCGGTCAGGCTTACTGCACAAGGATTCAGACATACAGAAACACCCTGTACTGTCTTTACAGTGATGAAGTCAATAATCTGAACTCTACCGTTAGCAACAACGATCATGGACAGAGGCTTCAACTTTGCATTGTATCTAAATGCTACGACACGGCAGTCAATAGTAACATCACCGCCGCGTGTCATATAAGTTAGCTGCTTAAGGTCATCACCCTCATTGACTACGAACTCAGCCTCGGTATCGTCAGTCAGAGTAGCCTTAAAGGCACAAGCTAGAGTCATCTCAGTATTAACACGGGTTGCATGTACACCAGCATCCTCTACAATTTCTTTAGCAGGAATCTCAGTTACAATGCTATGGAAATCGGTGGAAGTATCGATTTCAATGCTAGTGCACTTGACATCATCTGCAAAATAAGAGCGAAGAGTAGAAAGATCGGAATACTTATGACTGGTCATAGCGCCTTTGTAATTAATGTTAGATAGTCTACCGCTAATAGTCTTAACGGTCTCTCCATCTACATAACGCAGATTTTCAACCATGTCATCAATATGGTACTCTTTTACAGATTTCTCTCCATTGTCCAGAGTGGTGACAATATTGATACCAATAATTGGACTATAAGAAGAGCTTACAATTCTGGCCATATAGACTCATCTCCTTTCAAAAAATAAAAAAAATGTAAGGTTATACTAAGTGAACATCACTTTTACTAACAGAAATGGTATACATTTTATTCTGAATAAAAATTCTATCAGGGATAATACGAGTCACGGTGAAAACCCGATCGTATGCAAAGGAAGGAATTCTCCGTCTATCTAGAGTAAATAGAACAGAGCGATTCAGTTTAACACTGGCACCTACTTTAATATCACCAACTGGCTCTTCCTTTTTCTCGGGAGCTGGAGCGGGTTCAGGTGCTTTAGTTACAACTGGTTCAGGAGCTACCTCAGGCTCCTCAGGAGTAAGAGGAACAACTGGTGCCTCGGGAGCAGGCTCAGCAATAGGCTCAACTTTTTTATCTTCAGGTTCAACGGGCTCAGCGTTGTTCACAGGCTTTTCATCAATAGGATCATCGAGGATATCAACTTGGATATCACCAAACTCATTTTCTTCTGTGTTCAGAGCAGATTCAACATCAGCTGCATTCACATCAATCTGAGCATTATCCTGTTTCTTAGATTTTTTAGACATGAGTAAAAACTCCTTTCTATAGATTAACTTATTGTTTTTTAGAGAATTTATACAAAAAATAAGAAGGGGAGGGATTAACCTCCCCTTTCTTATCTATTAGTCACGAAGATCGAAGTCGATAGTGATTGTATCATCGAAAGGGTCTATATCGATTGACATAATCACAATGTCGTCTGGAAGCTCGCTAATGATATCGATCATGCGCTCCGGGGTGAGACTATATACATCGAGAACATCAAAACGCATTGAATGGGCCACGCCGCGAATATACTGAATGGTTTCATCGTACTTGTCGTCGGGTGAAATATCCATAGGGAGAAATGGACTGGTACTGTCTTTAGCAGCATCTTCATCTTTAAAAGAGTCTTTTATCTTGTCTGCCATATCATGTAACGTCTTGATATTATCATTAAGATTCTTCCGAATATCACCGAGCGTGTCAGATTCGTCAGACTTAATGGTATTTTTAGTATTGTCCGGAACTTTGTCAAGTGTGATCTTGTTGATATTCACAGACTTTCTGTTGTTGTCAATTTTGTCTTTCTTACCTTTCTTTCCAATGTCGATTGTACGCTTCTCAACATCTTCTGTGATAGAAAAGTCAGGCTCACCGTCGAGGGTGATAGTGTAATCAGGAAAGAATTTGGAAAGGTCTTCCGTAGTGATATTCTTTTTCTTGCTCATATTGTTTTCCTCCATATTGTAATTATTTGTTAGGATTCCATCCGGGATTTACCATGTGAGCGATTCTCATAATGGCTTCTTCCGGAGTATGCCCATCATATTTTGGAGCTCTATCAAGTTCTTGTACATCGAACAAATCCCAATAGGGATCGATATCATAATGGTATGTCGCTTGACCTTCTGGAGTATTAATACCACAGACAAACATCCCATCATACATAGGAACATTTGGATCATCATGCTGCTTACTCTTCCACACTAATTCTGCAGGTAGATTTTTCATCAGAGCTGCAGTAAGAATGGCTCTATGATGATACAGTTCATCATAAGTATGATATCCATCTGATACATCTCCGATAGAATAATCACCATACATTTGCTCCATGGCGGTTACAATGAAGTCTACCCATTTGTCATCGGGAATAGGGTGGGTTTTTGCAATTTCACTAAGTCTACCGGCTCTTTCTCTTAATTCAGCGTTCATACTTTACACTCCATTTTTTAAATTTAATACATTCGTTCTGACCATAGATTATTTATTTTAACCTTGCATAATATTTACCTCCTAATTTAATTCATTATTATAATATATAAGTAATAATATAAAGGTATGAATCACTATTATTTGGATTCATACCTTTATACTTAGTTTAGTTCATAAATCTTTAGATAGTCTTCTCCTAGTAGGTTCTTGTCATTCTTAACAAGAGAAATCGAGAAGACAGAGGCGCCCTGCTTCACATAGTTAGCAAAGGAGTTATTTAGTCTAGTAGAGCCAATAAAATCGAATGGATGGAATACATATGCAGTAATTTTACCAGCATCATCCTTAGTCCATATAAAGAATACTGAAGTCTTAGAAAGCATCTTTAGCTCTTTATCACTAAACCAAATTGCAATATCACCATAGTGAGAAACAAATCTCGATTCAAAACCATATCTCTCTAAAAGAAGCTCAGAATTCTTAAACCCTACAGTCATGAGTGTTTTTTTCTTATCCTTAATAACGGTAGGAGGGAAAGATTCAGGATTCTTCTTTTCTTTCTTGTAGTCAGCACATTCTGCATCTAAAGTAGAATTTTCATCATGTAACAGATATGCTCTAGCGTCTACAATATCATCCATATTCTTTAATAAAACGATCATTGTATAACCCCCTTTTAATTAAGAAAATGTCAGCATAAAGATTTTTTAATTCAATACAAAAAAGAAGGGTGTATAAAACACCCTTCTCTCTTTTACTTCTTATTAGCTATAATCGGGAACCCGGCTGCCTTCTTATGACCTCCGCCACCATTGACAAATGCAATTGGCTGTACGGAGATTTCGTCATGGAGAGACCTCATGTCAACAGAGATATCACCATTAGAATGCTTATTGATTCTGATAGTAATACCATTTTCTTCTCTGGGGTCTTTGAGATAACGCTGAGCATAAGGAGAATACGAATAGGAATTAAATTCCTCAGTATCTTTGAATATGACGATATCCATATTTTCCAATTTCGGGTCATAGTCTGTGGATTTGGTCAGGGTCTCACCAGGAATCTTTACAGTATAAGATTCTCCTTCTATCTCGAGCACGATCTGACCTGCAGTCAATGCCTCAAGAAGTTTAATTCGTTTGGATTCAAGCTTGAGGAATTCAAAGTAGTCATCATTCATCTTCTGAAGGCGTGCTTCTGCGATCTCATTATAAATATCAAGGAATGTACCCGGATTATGTGGATCAGAGAAATAATCTGCTAACTGTGTAATGAACAGCCTTCGCATAACATCAGTTTTATCTTCAGTACCGCTAAGATAATCAAGCTGAGAAAAGTGGGAGAATAATAGATTATACTTAACCTGCTTATCAACTTCATGAATTTTGTTACTGTACCAGTAACCAAAGTTTCCTGTATCCCACGATGAAACATAATCGGAAAACTGCATGATGCGGTGTATCGATGCCCACTGAAGTACATCCTTCACAATCTGAAGATTCATGAATTTATCTGTAAGAATTTTTGCAGCAGACTTTCTCATATCACCATAGTATTCGATACTGATTCCAGCATTAATCATGAAGAATTCTGTTCTACCAGTAGTCGCATTTTTCCTAAGAACATAAGCATTGTTCGTCTCCTCCGGAATGCTATCAAGAATCGTGTTAATATGATGATCCATGATACATACACGAATATTGGTAATATAATTCCCATGTTTTCTGCGACAACTCTTCAGAACGGCATACAGATCAAACGGGTCAATTCCGCCAAGGTCTGTAAT
>JAJJKW010000661.1:0-12421 GCA_023805745.1 Isotricha sp. YL-2021b | reverse complement strand
GGTTCAATAGAATTCATAATTTTAAATAATATATTATATGGATTTTTATGATTAGACCAAGGAGGTTTTCCAGTAATCATTTCAATAACAGTACAACCAATACTCCAAATATCAGAAAATCTAGTATTTTCATTATTTTTTATTACTTCAGGAGCCATCCAATTTGGAGTTCCTTTCATTGAATGATTTCTACTTTGATTAAATTCTTCATCTTTTATTATTTTTGCTCCTCCAAAATCACTTAATTTACATGTTCCATTTCTATCAACTAATATATTTGCTCCTTTTATATCTCTATGTATTATACTATGTGCATGTAAATATTCTAATCCTTCTAACATTTCTTTTGTATATTTTCTTATTATATTTTCTGTAAATGATTTATAATTATTTAACATTTTTGCTATTGAACCTCCTTCACAATATTCAAAAAATATATTTAAATGGTTTTTACTTTGATTTGAACCATAATATTTTACTATGTTTTTATGGTTTAATTTTGATAATATATCTATTTCATTTTTTAATGATGTTATTGAAGAATTTGGATTAAAAGAAAATGAACTTAAACGCTTTTTATCTATTATTTTTACTGCTATTAATTGTCCTTTATCTTCATCTAATGCTTCATATACTTTTCCATATGAACCTTGACCTATTAAATTACCTAATTTACATCTTCTTATTTTTATTTTTTCAAAATTTGAATTTTTTTCTTCATTTAATATTTTATTTATTTTTACTAAATCTTCATCAGTAAAATAAGGATTTCTTTTATTTGCTAAATTTATAAAATAATTAACTCCATCACCATTATTAATATTTTCATTATTAATATTTTCCTTATTATTAATATCATTTTTATTATCATTCTCATTATTAGAACTTGGAAAGGAATCTTTTTTTACTATTCTTATTGTTACTTTTGGATTACTATTTATTGAAGAAGAAGGATTATTTGGATTTGTATCATTTTCATTTTCATTTTCGTTTTCAAGAGTAATTGATTTTTTCAAACAAGGAAATATTTTTTCTAACTCTTCACAATTTTTTGGACATTTTGCTCCCATTAAAAAATTTAATTTATTTCATTTTCCTTCGTTTTATTAATATTAGATTTTATTTATATAATTTAAAAATTTTAATTTTATTAAATATTATAAATGTATATATGTCACTTATTATTATTTATAAATAAATGAGTAAATTGAATAAAAAAGTTGAACAATTATTAAATAATGAAAAAGAATTTGAATCTACTGCAAAAAATGCTTTTTTCTCATTAGATAATAATAAAAATAGTTTACTTGATTTTGAAGAAATAGAAACTCTTTTAAATTCTTTTTCTAATCAAAATAATATTCCAAAACCTTCAAAAAAAGAAGTTCAATCAGTTTTTTCTAATTTAGATTCTAATAAAGATGGAAAAATAAATTATGAAGAATTTAAAGTATTTTTTAAACAATATTTACTTAGCTTAAAATAATTAGTTTTATAATGAAAAAATTTATGATATTTATTTTTATTTCAAACTTCTTTTAAATATTTTTTCAGTTTTTTGTTTTTGTTATTTATAAATTAATCCATTATTAAATTAAAAGAGTTTAGAAAAAAAAATCTTGAAAAAAATTTAAATAATTCAAAAGTTATGTGTTTATAATAATTAATTTAAATATATTTCTCTTCTGATATATTACTATCACTTCTATTATCATCATTTGAAGAAGAATTAAATTTAAAATGGTCTAAAAATGTCTTATAAAAAGTACTTTCATTAGTTCTAAATTCATATATTTCCCAAACTTTATATAACAAAAAAAGTAATAGTACTAAATTAAAAATCCAATAATATATTCTATCTAATTTGTTTAAGGTTTCCATTTTATCATCAAACATTTTTTTATTATATAAATTTTTCAAAATTAATTTTTTATTTTATTCTTAATGTCAGAACATGAAGAAGAAAAATTAAATAATGAAGAAGAAAAAAATACAGAGAATATATTCGAAGAAAAAGAAAAAGAAGAAAAAAAAGAAGAAAAAGAAGAAGAAAAAGAAGAAGAAAAAGAAGAAGAAAAAAAAGAAGAAAAAGAAGAAGAAAAAGAAGAAGAAAAAGAAGAAGAAAAAGAAGAAGAAAAAAAGAAGAAAAAAAAGAAGAAAAAGAAGAAGAAAAAAAAGAAGAAAAAGAAGAAGAAAAAAAAGAAGAAAAAGAAGAAGAAAAAAAAGAAGAGAAAAAAGAAGAAGACGAAAAATTAGAAGAAATATCAACATCAAACGAAATAAAAAAAGATCATCCAAAAATAAAAACAAATCCTCCTCCATCCGATTTTCCTGAAATTCCAAAAACAGCAGAAATAGAAAATTTATATATAAAAACAAAAGAAAATAAAGAAATGGATACTCAAACATTTTTTTTACAATCTCGCCATTATTTTATAATGTCAGATGGAGGAACTCCAATATATTCAAGATATGGAGATGAAATGCAAAATTGTAGTATATTAGCAACTTTTAGTGCAATAATAACAAAATTTACAGTATTTAATCAATCAGAAAATTTCGTAGAAAAATTAAATTATATTGCAAATGAAAATTCAATAGTAGTTTTTTTAAAAAAAGGAAAAATAATATTTATAGCATTAAGTAAAAAAAATGATAGTATAAGTTTATTATATTCTCAATTAGAATATTTATATCAACAATTATTATCAATTGTAACAAGTCAAAGAATACCAATTTTAGAAGAAAAACCTTCTTCTTGTTTAGGAGCATTACAAGATACAGAACAATTATTTGAACAAATGATAGAATTTACAGGTTATTCTTTAATAAGTTTATTAGGAGCTTATGAAGTTTTACCTATTGATAATAGAAATAAAATTAATGATATATGTTATAATAATAGAGGTAGTGCTTTATTATGTTGTATTTTATCTAAAAAAGCAACTGAAGTTATTGCTATTAGTAAAACTGATTTAATTAATCTTTCTCAAAGTGATATGATTTTAATTCAAAATTTAATTACTCATAGTGATTCTCTTAAAAGTAGTGAAAGTTGGGTTCCTATTTGTTTACCTGGAATTTCTGCTGAAGGTTATTTACAATTATATTGTAATTTTAATCATGAAAAATTAGGGATTATATTTATCACTGAAAATCAAGAAAATGAATATTTCCTTAAATTTTCTTCACAAAGTGAAAAAATTTTAGAAGAAATTAAAAATAAAGGATTCATGGAATATATTAATAAATCACTTTATGTTAAAGATTTTAAAAATAATTATTTTAAAGTTAATGAAGTTGATAATAATAAAATTGAATTATTTTTAAAGAAAATTATTCATGATAAAAAAATAACTTCAAATTTAGAAATTCAAAAAAAAATGTCAAATCAAGTAACATATATAGATAAATTAGGAAAACCAAAAATGAATAATGAAACAAATAATTTAAATGGTAAAAATAATATTAATAATAATAATAATAGTCAAAATAACACAAATCAAAGTTCAAATGCAGAAAAAAATAATGAAAATCAAAACCAACATCAAACATTACTAAATAGTAAAAATAGATTAAATAATAATTCAATGAATAATAATAATATAAGAAATGATCCTTTAGTAAAAATGAAATTTGCTATAATTAAACATAAAATATATAATCAATTTGTTTCAATTAATTTTCATAGATATGATAAAATCACAAAAGAAGAAAAAAAGATTTTTAATGTTTATGGTAGATTATATGATATGTATAATTTACAAGATTCTTCTACAATTAATTTAAATAATTTCTTCCATTTTGAAAAAGATGAAGAATATATTCATTGTATATTAGCAAAGGGAAATTTAATAATTTTAGCATCTTTTAATATATTTAAACCTTATGATGAAATACATTCTACTTTAAATGAATTATCATATTTAATAAAAGGATATGAAAATAATTTCTTTATTTATGTAAAATAAATAATAAATTAAATAATAATCAAAGTTTTTATTAATAATTTTTTTTTTCCTTTAAAATAAAATGAATGAAGAAAATATAGAAACAAATCATTATCAAAATGTAAATTTAGAATCAGACCTTTCAACAGAAAAAGAAATTGAAATTATTGAAAAAAAAATGGAAAATAATTTAGACAATAATAATACAGAGCTTTATCTTAATATAGAAAAAAAAAATTATTCAGATGAAGAAATAGAAAAAGAGGAAATTTTTGATTTAAATTTAAAAAGAAATTTTGGGAATACAATATCTTTTTTATTTATAAAAAAAGAACCTATAATTGTAATTGGACCAGATTTAAAATATTTTTTTATAAATTTTTCTATAGTATTCTTTTTTTATTTGATTATTTCATATTTAAAAGTGAGAAAGAGAACATTTATAATTAAATGTATATTTAATTTTTGTTTCTTACTTTATGCTATTCCACATTTAATATTATTATTAATTAATCCTGGAATACCAAAAGAATTTAATATAAATAAAGCAAAAAATCCTCAAAATTGTAAAAAAGATTATAGACAATGTATTCATTGTCATAATATAATATATAAAAATAATGATTTTATTACTTTTCATTGTTATGATTGTGATATATGTGTTGAAGATTTTGATCATCATTGTCCTTTTACAGGGAAATGTATTGGAAAAAATAATAAAATTATTTTCCATATTTGGTTATATGGTTTTGCTATTTTTTTCGTTTGTTGTTTCGTTTATATTTTCATTTAAAAAAAAAAAATTTACATTGATTGAATTATTTAAAATAATAATATTTTAAAATCAAAGTTTTCAAGGTAAATTAAATAAATATATAAATAATAAAAATAAAATAAATTAAATATATAAAATACTTTTAATCCTTTTTAAATTTTAATATAACATTTTTTAATCTCAAACTAAAAAAAACAAAAAAAAAACATATGAAAAAAAAACAAAAATTATATTTCAAAAATTTAAATAAAAAAATCCATTTATTCTTGATCTCTTCTTTTTTGAACACCTCCTCTCAACCTTCCAGTTCTCCTAGCAGCAATAAGACCAACTTTCCTTCCAGCAGGAATATCCCTTCTAACAGTTGAAGGTTTACCAAGATGTTGTTGATTCCCTCCTCCAAAAGGATGTTCAACAGGATTCATACAAACTCCTTTAGTTCTAGGCCAAACATGTCTCTTGGCTTTATATTTATGATATTGATTCCCGGCTTTAAGAACAGGTTTATCAATTCTACCTCCACCAGCGACTAAACCAAGCATAGCTCTCGCATTACTAGTGACAGTTTTTTTTGATCCAGAAGGTAATTTTAATTTAGTTTTATGATCTTCCTCAGAATGAGAAACAATAATAGCATAAGTACCAGAAGTTCTAGCAAAGGAACCTCTATCACCCATATATTGTTCAACATTACAAACTAAAGAACCTTCTGGTATTGAATGTAATGGTAAAACATTACCTACTGCAATTTGAGCCTTTTTACCACAAAATATATGCTGACCTGAATGCATTCCTTCAGCTGCTATGAAATATTCGGTACGAAGTTTATAACGGTATGGATCACGGAATATTACCTTTGCTAAGGGAGCTCCACGACCAGGATCGTGGATTATGTCCTTTACTACACCTTTTATATATCCTTCTTTTTCTATATAGTCTAATTTACGAAGTTTTGCTGGAGCTATACGCTTTGAGGTGTGGGCACGGAAAACGCTTCCTTGACCTTTACGACATTTACGAATCACTTTACCCATATATCTAAGGAAATAAATATATTATTTTTTTTTTAAATTTATTGTTTTTTATTTTTTATATTTATTTGTTATTTTTTTCAAATGGGTTTTTTATACTTTTTTTTTTGTGTTTTTTTTATGTTTTATTATTTAATTTTTTTTTTAATTTTTTTTTTTTCATTTTGAATTATTTTCTTGATATTGAACTTTAGTTTAAAAAAAAATGGAAAATTTTCCGAATATGCATTTTCATCATATTGAACAACAATTATTTCAATTTTTTAATTATGAAGAACCAAAAAAACAACAAGATAAAAAAAAGAATATTCCAAAAAATGATTTATTAGAATTTAAATATACAAAAATAAGAAAACCATACACAACATTTTTAAATAGAAACAGAAAATTATTTAGAGATGGATATTCATTTTCAGCTCAAAATTCTAGAAAAAATACAGAAGAAAATATAAATTATAAACCAGAACTTAAAGTAAATCTTCCATATATTACTCAAAAACAATTTTATAATAATCAAAAAAAATTTTTCCAAGAAAAAGAAATTCATTCATATTTTAAAGACAAAAAAAATTTATTTAATTACAAAAATGTATTAAAACAACAAAATAAAAAACCAGAAGAAAAACAAGAAAATATTGTAAATATAAAAAAATCAATAAAAGAAAAGAATGAAAAGCCAAAATTTAGATTTAATAATTTTCATATAAAACAAGAAATTCAAGAACAAAAAGAAATAATAAATTCATATTATACAATATCAGTAGCAGGAGGAAAAGGAATGTTGAAGAAAATAAATCAAGATAATTATATAAATTTAACAAAAAAAGAATTAAATTATCCAGTACAAATTTTTGGAGTATTTGATGGTCATGGTCCAAAAGGTCATTTAATATCAAAATATTTAAACACATATTTTACAAATTATTTTACAAAGACAGAAACAGCAAAATATTTTAAATTAAATTTTCCAAATAGAGAAAAAGATACATTTAATTATTTTAAAGTTCGAAATTATGAATCAATAAAATTATTATTTAATTCCTGTGAAAAAACAATAAATTCCGAATTAAAATATCCAACATGTGATTTAAGTGGATCAACGTGTAATTTAGTATTTATATTTGATAGTAAAAATATAATATGTGCAAATTTAGGAGATACACGTTCAATAATGATAAAAAAAAATAATGAAATAATTCAATTAAGTAGAGATCATAAACCAGAATTAGAAGAAGAAAAAAATAGAATAATTTCAATGGAAGGAAGAATTGAAAGAAAACCAAAAAATGCAAAATTTGGTCCTTTTAGAATTTGGTTAAAAGGAGAAAATATTCCTGGATTAACTATAACAAGAAGTTTTGGAGATTTAATTGCAAAATCAATTGGAGTTATTTCTGAACCTGAAATTAATGATTGGGATTTTTTTGATAATAATTTAAAATCTATTGTTATTGCTTCTGATGGAGTTTGGGAATTTGTTTCTAATGAAAAAGTTAGAGATATTGTTATTAGTTGTGAAAATAAAGATAATAAAGAAAAATTAGCTGCTGAAGAAATTATGGAATATGCTAAAAAAATTTGGATTATGAATAATGAAGCTGTTGATGATATTACTGTTACTGTTATTTATTTTAATTAATCTTTTTTTTATTTTTTATTTTTCTTTTTTTATTTTTCTTTATTTATTTTTTTTTTTAATTTTTTTTTATTGTTTTTTTTTATTTATTTTTTTTATTTTTTTACCATTTTTATTTTGTGTTTTTTTGCTTTTATTTTTTTAATTTTATTTTAAAATGAAATACATATTTGAATTATATTAAATATACCACCACTATATAAAATAAAAAGGTTTATATATTATATATTAATTATTTTTTTAACAATTACATCCTTCTTGATCATTATCACTATTATTAATATAATGATTACCATTAATATCCTTACTATTTAATTGAACTCCTTTTTTAACTGGATTTAAAGTAGAATAAACATCTTCAATGATTTTTCTCATAAAATCATTAATTCCGATATTTTTTTTAGCACTTGATTCAAAAAAAGGAATACCATATAAATTAGCTAATTTTTTTCCTTGTTCAGTACTAATTTTTTTTTCTCTATCAATTTTATTACCAACTAAAACTAATTTTATATTTTTTTCACTATCATTATAATCAAAAATTGATTGAATCCATTCATGAACTTTTCCAAAAGAATAATCATTAGAAACATCATAAATAATAATAACTCCATCAGAATTTCTAAAATAATTTTTAGTTAAAGATTTATATCTTTCTTGACCTGCAGTATCCCAAATTTTTACTTGAATTATATTACCATTTATATTTTCTTCTTTTATAAAATATTCTAAACCTACTGTTGCTAAATGCTGATTTGTTAGTGTTCCTTCTGTCCATCTATTATTTATTTTATTTATTTATTTTTTGTATTTTACTTGTACAGAAGAGATGTTTTTCCTACATTTGATTCACCCACTATTATTAATTGAATTTTCTGTTTATTCATTTTTTTTTTAATTTTTCTTTTTTCTTTGAATTATTATTTATATAATTTTATTATATTTTCTTTTAATTTATTATTTAAAAAAGTTATTGATTTTTTTTATTATTTATTTTTTCAGTTTAATTTTAATTAAGTATTTTTTTTCATTTTGATAAAAAATAAAAAATCAATTTATAAGATAAATTATAAATTATAATTCTTTAATTGTTAAAAATAAATACTTAATTTGGAACTATAAATAGAAATATAATTTATTGTAATTATTTTAAGGAAATAATATGATTGATGGAATTAAAAGAATTGACATTAACCTTTTCATAATTTGTATTAAAGTTTATTAAAAGAAACTATTTTTTATTTTTAGTTTTTTTGGGAATGATATGTTATAATTATATAATTCTGTTTTAGTATTGTTTTATATTTTATATAAGAATAATTAAAAATTAATAAATTCTTAATAATTTATATCCATAATTATTTCTATTTAATTTAAAAGGATATGAATCATTAACATGTTCATTTTCTTGAAGACCTAAACTACTTCCTTCATTCTTTCATAACCTTTTTTTTCCATTAATTATATCAAAAAATTATTAATATCTTATTTGTAAATGTATTATCTTTTCCAATAACATCATCAATTTAAAATCTTCATAATTCGATTAAAGAAATTCCAAATTTCAATATTTTCAAAAAATTTACTCCCCAATTTTTTTTTTAAAATTTCTAATACTATTCTTATATAAATTATTTTCTTTTATTTTATAAATATTAAAATAAAAATTACAATGATTGCAAATATTTATATGGAATTATATATTATTAATATTTTAAATATATATAAGAAAAAATAAAATAAAAAAATTTATTTTTTAATCAATTTTTCTTTTTCTTGCTCAATTGTTTTACGTCTTCTTCTTAAAATAATATTAGGAATTATAAAATCAGCTAAATAACTTTTTGAATCAGAATTATGACTTACAAGACATTCATATGCATTTTGAAAAGCTAAAATAATTTTATCGAAATTATAAGCATTTTTTGATAAATTTTCTTCTTCAATTGGACTTTTTAAAAAAATTTTAACATTATCATCTGTGTTTTTTGGCATAAAAAAACCACCATATTTATTATTTATTTCTATTTTATCAAATTGAAATTTAAATCCAAAAAAATCAAAAAAACCAAATAATAAATTTCCTAAATTTAAATTTTCTTCAGTATAAATATTCATTTTTTTAATATATAATAAATATGTATAAACTAAATTTAAAATTAAAATTGAACTAATTCCTCCTTTATGTACATCATTTAATTTTCTTTGTCTAAGATAAAATTTAATAATTAAAGTAAGATATTGAATACATGGATTAGTTTTAATTAATGATTTAGCATTTGAATTACTTATATAATTACTTTTTCTATTTATACTTATATCAATTTTAATTCCTGTTTTTTTATGAAAACATCTAATAATAGGAACTCTTGCTGAAATTAAATAACATTTACTAAATTGTTTACTATTTTTTATAACTTTTAATATATTTGATAAAATTTTTAATTGTTCATTTCTATTATCTGGACAATTTTTAAAATATAAAAAAATATCTAAATCTGAATTTGATAAACTTAAATCTTGAGAAAAAGAACCAAAAATTTTACTTTTATAATTAGGGAATTTTGAATTTATAATTTCCATAATTTTATTATAAGCTTGATATCTCATTTCAATTTCAGTTTCAGTTAATTTTATAAAATTATAAAAATCAATTATTTCAAAATGTAATTTTAAAATACCTTTATATTTATTACATAAAGAATTTTCTGTTATCCAAGGTATAATACCATCATTTGATTCTTCTTCTTTTAAATTAATTTGTTGATTGATTATTGGATGATTAGTTTTTTCACTTTCATATATAACTAAAGGTGGAATTTCAATAACATTTCTTTTTAATAACTTATTTAATTCTTTTCTTTCTTCTTCTGTTAATTTATTATTTTTGTCTTTTTCAAAATGTATAAATGGACTTTTTAAATTTTTTTCTGGAAGTAAATTTGATGTTTCATAAAATATACATTTAGGAGATAAATTTGGAGAATTTGAATTTAAATTACTGTTTGATAATGGTGATAATGTTATATCGGAACTTTTTTGAGAATTTAAAATAACATTACATAATTTTTTATTATCAATTTTTTTTTCAAAAGTTTCGTCCATATTTATTTAATTAATTTTTTTCTATTTTTTTATTTTTTAAAATAAAAAAAAATAAAATATGGATTATAAAGGAATTTATTATGGTGAAAATAAAACACAAAAATTTTTTGAAGGAGGAGCTCATTTTCGATATTCTGATTTATATCGAATGTTAGAAATGTTAGGAGGAAAAATTATTTTTAAAGATAATAAATATGATATGAGAAATAAAAGCAATGAAAATTATATTTATAATATTAAGGAATTTCAACAAAATTTTAATGATGAAGAAACAAAATATATTCATCATACAAGAAATATAAATAAAAAATTAATAAATGATTTTAATAGTCAATTAACTAATTTTAATAAATCAATGAGTCAAAAAGATAAAATAAAAAAGAAAACAGAAAATCATAATTACGAAAATAATTATAATAGTATAAATATTAATTCAAATCAATCAGTGAATAACCAAAAAGAAAATTTAAAAAAATTTAATTCTTTAACTCAAATAAATAATAAAAAATTTAGAAATACTTCATTAGTTTCATCTAATAATAATAATGAAAATAGTAGAAATAAATATAAACCGAATTATAATAAAAATTCAGATAATAATAATACTTATGCAAATAATTTAATATTATCATTGAGAATTCAAATTGCAAATAATATAAATAGTCGTCATCATCACAGAAATAATAGTTTAGATAATAATATTTCATCTCAACATTATGCTAAATATAATAATTTAATAAATAATAAGTCAAGAAATATAAATCTAATGAATACTATAAAATCAGTCGAAGGAAAAGGTAATGTATTTACAATTTCAAATATTAAAAAAAATAATAAAAATTTAAATTCTAGAATTTTATTACATAAAACTATAAATCAAGATAAAAGAAATTTTAAAACTAATAATAATCACAATTATTACAATAAAACGAAATTAAAAGAAAATAATAATGGAAAATATCAATATAAAAGTTTGATAAATACAAATAAAATAAATTCAGATAAACATAAAACCGGGGAAAATATTTTTAATTACCAAAATTTTACTTATTATAATAAATTAAATTTATATAAATAATATTATTTAATATGTAGGTTATATTTTGCTACATTAATGATTATAAGATAATTTATATTAATTTTTTTTTTAAGTTTTGGAAATTAAATAATATATAAATAAACTATTATAAAAATTACAATTCTAATTATTAAATACAATGAAAAAATATTCTTTAAAAGAAAAAGAAGGTAAACAACAATGTCAAAGATGTCTTCAATATGGTCATTGGACTTATGAATGTTTAAATGAACCAGTATATTTATATAGACCAAGTAGAACTCAATTATTTAAACATAAACAACAATATAATTTTCCTTTAGTTATAAATGGAGAACCTCCTGAAAAAATAAAAGTAAAAGGTTTTGAACTTAATGAACCAAATCAAAAGAAATCTTATTCAAATTCTAATGAAAGTTCTTCTTCTTTTTCTTCTTCTAATGAATCTTCTTTTAGTAGTAGTAATGATTCTTCTTTTAATTCTGATTCTATTTCTAATGATGATGATAAAGGAAAAATGAATAGTTTTTATAAAATGATTCAAAATTATAAAAAAGATAAAGATAAAATATTAAGAAAAGAAAATAAAGAAAGAAATAAATATAATCATAAAAATAAAAAATCAAGATCAAGATCAAAATCAAATTCTAAAAAAAGAAAGAAAAATAGTAGAAAAAATAAATAAAAGTAAAAAAAATAAATAATTTAAACTTAACAAAAAAGAATAAATATATTATAATATATTAAAAAATATTAAACAAAGAATATATTTTATAATGTTATTTATATTTAATATAAAAAAAAGAAAAAAAGATAAAAAAATCTGATTGGGGATTGGGGATTGGGGATTGGGGATTGGGGATTGGG
>JAJJKW010002153.1:0-12430 GCA_023805745.1 Isotricha sp. YL-2021b | reverse complement strand
TTGTAAACCTATACGTTTAGTGAGTAATTAAATATTCAAATTTTTGCATAATTATTTCTTTTTATTTATTTGGATATGCCCTATAATATCCTGAAACTTTTGTACCATCTGAACGAGTGTACTCTTCTACATAAATAAGTTCACCGATTCTTGTTCGTTTATCGACCTCTTTTTTAGTCGGCATAGGATTTTTAATCATATTGTCTATATATAAATCATACAACGGAGGTCCTTCTTCCAAATCTTTTAAATTCAACTCTCCTTGGTATAAAACTCTGTTTTTTGTATTAAAAATTTCATTTAAATCATAATTATAATCATTGTATGCTATGCCCATTTTAAACAAAGGGGCATTTTCATCTTCAAAAATCTCTTTGTTATACTCTATTCCTTTAGATAAATCGCCAAAATTTTCCAGTCTGTGAGGTGATAGAGATATTTTATTCATTTGTTCTTCTGATTTTACCAACGCATTTGAATCAATTTTACTATCTAAAATCATTGTTTTTCCTATTTGGTTATCAATATTTGCAACAAAAATAGCATCCTGAGCATTACCATAATTTGTAATATTTTTATTATATTTATTGTTTATGCCATATAAATTTGCAGTACCATATGCTGAAAAAGTTACAGTTTCTGCTCCTGTTTCAGAACCTATAATTTGTGCTAAACTTCCACCCAATGAATGACCAGTTAAGCAAATATTAGAATTTGGATAAGCTGTTTTAATTTCTCTATATAATCTTCGAGCATTATCTGCTTGAACAGGAATATATTTACGCAACATATCAGCATCGATATTAACAAGATCTTGAATACTATCAGAACCGCAATACGAAATTACAATATCAGCTCCGTTTTTATATATTTTTGCTCTAAAACCATTAAAATAATTATTTACTGTTTTTATTTCTTCCCAGTTTTTTAAAGTATTTTTATTATTTCTATATGTGGATTTAGATAGTTGTCTTAATTCTTCGTGTTTTTTATAATTTGGCATAGTTTTCTCCTATAATTTTGTGATAATCTGTAGATATGAATATAATGAAAAAATTAAATGAACTGGAACAATATCTTGGATTTAATGTATTTACAATTGGAGGTTGGCTATACATTCCGGCATTAAAATTTGTATTTTTTTATAATGAGCCCAAAAGTTATACTATTGACATAATTTTCTTTTGCCAGTTATTAATTATTGCATATATACCATGGATTATTAGTATATTGGCTTTTTTAATATTTTTAGTTGAACAAATTATATCTCCCAAAGCGAAAAACAAATTTTTTCAAAATATTATATATAAAATATTTTCAAGACTTGGTCTAATAATATTATTAATTTTTTACATATTATTTGCTTTAAAAACTTTACTTTTATAATTTAAGCAAAAAGGTTGGATTTAAACCCGTCAATAACGGTTTGTAAATATATACGTTTAGTGAGAAAGTAAAAATACAATTTTTTGCACAATTAATTTTGCTGAACCTAACCCGAATTTCTACCCTTCGAACAGGAGCTCTCAGGCTGAAATTCTACCCTCTCCAATTGGAGAGGGTACAGTCGTACGAACGTAAGTGACCTACGGATGTGGATGAGGTTCAACTGTTCTGGTGCAAATAATTGCACCCTACAAGCTACAAGCTAATCTGTTTGTTCAAATTCCAATAAAAATTCAGCAGGTGTTTGATTAAATCCTTTGGCAATTTTTTCCAGCACATTCAATTTTATATTTTGGTGTAAATTTTCGATGCGAGACAAAATAGCAGGCTCTATATCATTTGTAATAGAAAATGAATTGAGAGACACACCCGCTTTTTCTCTTTTACTTTTTATATATTTACCTAAAAATTTGTATTGCATTTTCTCATTAATATTATATAAATTAAATAATCAAATCATTAACACTCACATGAAAAACATCAGCCAATTTCTTCATTACATAAATACTGGGATTTGCCATTTCATTTTCTAATTTATAAATATATGCTTGGGTTAAATTTGCTTTTTCTGCTAATTGTTCTTGTGAAATACGTTCTTTTGCTCTATATATACGTAATTTATCTGCGATATTTTTTCTCAGTTGTTTTTCTTGCTCGTCCATAGAGTTATGTCTTTAAAATTTTAAGGTTTAAGTAAATCTATTATATCAATACCAAAATATTCAGCCAGAGCTTCTATTTTATCAATTGTAATATTAACTTTACATTTTTCTAATTTTGAAATATAAGAATTATCAACATCAATAGCTAATGATAGCTTTTCCCGTTTTATATTTTGTTTCATCCTATATTCTTGAATATTTTTTGCGATTCTTTCTCTGGCAGATATTTTTATTTCTTGACTCATATTCCAATTATGTGATATATTATTATCTATGAACAGGAATGACAGTCCATTTTAATTAGATTTATGAAAAAACTTATTGATTTATTATTCGGTTTATACAAAGAAAACGGACAACTTGTTGTCAAGGTGTTTGGTATAAAGATGAAATTCAAATGGGCAAATATTAATCAGCTGGAAGATGTTTGCTGTATTCAGGATTTACCGAAGTTTAAGAATCAGAATACATATTTTCCGCATCCAATTGGGATTGTTATACACCCTGACGTTAAAATTGGTAAAAACTGTGTTATTTATCAAAATGTAACCATTGGGAGCGGCAAATTTATTGAGGAAAACCATTCAAACGTACCGATTATCGGAAACAATGTAACTATATATGCAAATTCTGTTTTATTTAACGGAATTAAAATCGGTGATAATGTTACAATCGGTGCAGGTTCGGTTGTTACAAAAAATATTGAGGAAAACTCAACTGTTGCCGGTAATCCTGCAAAAATAATCAATGCACAGGTCTGCGTCGATAATAACCGTTAACTTTTTTCCCATCACTTCTGGTATAGTCTTTCACATAAATCAAATCTCCGGTAATAACTCCGGCATTTAATTCTGCTCTTGTTGGCAAATTTCCTTGAAGTTTGTTTTTGTAGTTTATATAGTGTTCTGCATATCTTCGCCGGCTTTGTTCATCCATATTCCAAAACTCATCTTGATGAAAAATTCTGTCCTTATCTTGCAATCTTTCATAAAACATATTTTTAAACTGACGCTTATCATTTGGATTTATAATTAACTCTCCATTTCTCATTTTTTTAATAATCTCGTCAGACACTAAATCAAATTTTTCTTGTAATGTTAAACTATTATAAATCTTACCCATTTTTTGTTTAACATCATATGCAATCTCACGACCAATTGAATTATTCCACAAATCCATATTACGTTCATTTAATGGACCTTTAAATCCATCTATGTATTCATGCCAATCTCCTGCGGATTTAGAATACGTTTTTCCGTTTGTTATGGTTAAATATGCTGACATAAAAGCATGCTTGAATGCATCTGCTTCGTTATTATGAGTAGCTTCACTACTCGTTCCCATATCAAAATCATAAATCTTTTGATATTTATATGTTTGCTTTAATACAACCTCATTTACTTTTTTTCTATTAAAAGCATCTATTTTATCGCTAATAGTAGTCTTATACATATTGAATTTCCTTTCTTTTTTATTTAGTATATCAGCATGAAAAGTTTTCAAATAAATAAATATAATTCGCTGAATATATTTAACTTCATAATTTCAAGTTTTATAATTATTTTGATTTCATGTTTGTGGACAGAATTATATTTTGCATACTCAGCAATTCCGATTCACATAATTTATTTTTGTTTAAAAATTCTTCCTTTTTTGCTAGTATTATGCGGATTGTTAATTACGAAATTTTTCTTTTTTGACAAAAAAAATAAAATTCCTAAAAATACACCAATATCCAAAGTAATAACTATAATAAACGTAATATTTTATTTTTTACTTATTGGAATATGTTTTTTATTCATATCTTACGAATCCGACAAACAGATTATCAAAAATCACAATAATTACACAAAAGCACTGCAAATCATCAAACAACAGGAAAAAATAATTCATTTTCCCAAAAAAATTCCATCAAATGCAAAAAAAATAAAAATGTATTGTTATACATCTGATTATGGAGGAGAGATTTTTATACTCAAATTTGATATAAACAAAGAATATATTGAGAAAGAGTTGAAAAATCACAAATTTTTAAATTCAGATACCCCAATAGGAACGGCTCAAGAAATTTATTACATATTTAACGATAATAATAGGATAAAAACGGATAACACTACTTGGTACGTGATAGATAATAAAGAAAACAAACAAGTATACAAAAAATATTTCCCATATTATAGCAGTATTGGTATTAGCAACAATATGGACTTTATTATTTATTATTATATACAACCCGGTGACTAGCTTGTAGCATTTTTGCTAATAAAATAGATATTTGAACAGGTCAGACAATCTCTTGGTTTTCAATTTTGTTTGTCTTACCAGCATGTGAGGTCGTGGTAAATCGTGAGATTTACCACGACTAAATATATCACGCATTCTTGTTGTTGCGGTAAATTAAAAATTTACCACAATATGAACAAAGGACTAATCAAAAACGGAAATTGAAAATGGAAAATGGTTTATATTGACAATCGCCAATAAATTAACAAATTAAAACCTGTTTAACTTTAAAATAATTTTCCATTTTCCATTTTACATTTTCCATTATTAAATTATGCTTCTACCGGTCTTACGCCTGCCCATTTAGCAACAGCATAAATAGTACCTGTGAATCCTTCTGCAAAGTCCAAGTCAATTGACTCATCTGATTTTTGGAATCTTGATAAGTCTTGAAGCTGGATAGCTGAAATACCTTTAGCAAGTTCGATTACGATATCGCCTAACATAGAGTTAGGATATGCATCGCCTGCTTTAACCGTTAAAAGTGAAGATGCGTTAGCTGTGTTATCGATTATGATAAACAAAGAGTTGTTTTTGTTAGAGAACGCATCTTTTATAGTAATACCGTTAGCTACAGTAACGGTTTTCTTTTCAATTGCAATATTTGCAACTGATTCTGTATGGTCTAAAACCGGATATTGAACATCAATTATATCTCTTGTCATTTTTAAAAATCCTTTCTTTTTTTGTAAATTTAAAAGCTACTTAAATAATGGAAAATGGAAAGTTGAAAATGGAAAATTTTTAATATTTGCTATGCAAATAAATTAACAAATTAAAACTTGATTAATTTTAAAATAATTTTCCATTTTACATTTTCAATTTTCCATTCATTACTTTCATTGTGTAATTTATGTTGAAATTATGAAAGTGTAATCGGCGCAGACACTTTTACTGAACCTAAGAAGTCTGCTCTAGGAGCACCAACGCCATATAAACCGTAACCTTTATAGCAAGTATTAAAGCTTTTTTCAGGAGTGTAGAAAGTTGTGTTTAGGTTAGAAGAGATTCCGCCTGCAAGAGTTTTACCTCTAACACCAAATAGCGGATAGAATACATTTGTTTCCGGAGAAGCAATGTTATTTGATACTAAAATTTCCCAGCCGCAAAGATGTCCGATATATCCTTTACGAACTTCGTCTGCACCTTTTTCTGTGTATTTAAGATCATCTAATTTACCTAAATAGAACTGGTATTCAGGCGGAATGATTGCAACCATATTACCGTCAATCCAGTTAGTATGACCTTTTCCGTCGCCACGTTGGAATTTAGCTTGCATATATGCAAAAACATCTTTAGCGATTTGCGGAGTTAATGCGATTGCATCGCCGGAATCGTCAATATAGTGTCCTGCTCTTGTATAAAGATTAGCGTAAGCAGAATCGACTGCTGCAGCAAATTGCTTGATAGCGTCACCTGTGTATTCTCTGGCGACTTCAATTTGGTCTTTTGAATCAGCACTTGAGTTTTCAAGCATTTTTTCTTCCATTTCAGATAATTCAAAATGGAAAGCTTTACCTCTGTCTAATTTAACCTTGCAAGTTGAGATTGTTGCTGTTTCTGCAGTCGGAAGGTCTCCTCCGTCATAATCAAACAGAGTAACCATGCCGGGCATAGTGATATTAACTTCGTCACCTTTTTGAACATTATCTTTTTGTTCAGAGTGAGCTAATTGACCTATAACAAGTTCATTGTAAAAGTGTTTGTCGAACGCTTTAGAAAAAGCATCAACAATCATTTGTTTAGTAGTTGTCATTTTGTTTTTTCCTTTCTTTTTTTATCAAGTGAATGGTGATTTTTATTAATGGAAAATGGACTTATCAAAATGGAAAATGTAAAATGTAAAATTGAAAATTATTAATATTGCTGCGCAATAAATTGACAAATTAAAACTTGAACAATTTTAAAATAATTTTCCATTTTCAATTCTCAATTTTCCATTTGCTAAGTTTTCCATTTCCCATTTAAACTCACCTGCTCACCTTCCCTAAATCAACCTCTCAAGCATTTCATCCAATTCTTTAGGCGACATTTGCTGAATACTCTTTTTAACCGGTGTTGATACAGTTTTGTCATTTTTACCGAACTTCATCTCACCGATTGTTTTTTGAGTTTCAGCTTCAGCAAGCTTAGATTTTTCGTAAGCAAAAATACGAGCGGAAGCGTACCCTTCAACGAGATTAACAAGCCTGTCTACATCAAGATCAGTCCCCAGAGCTTTGTAGGCTTCTGAGTAAATTTGCTTAAACGAAGGATCAGCGAAGTATTCAGGATATTTTTTTGCTGATTCCTGTATTTGAGCTTTGTTTTCAATGATGGAGTGGAGTAGATTCAAGGCTTCATTATCTTTATTCATTGAAGCAACTTTTTCTCTTAACATACCAAGCTCCGAGGACTGATTCCCTTGAAGTTTTTCAAGCTGTTTGTAAGCTTCCGTCAAGTCTTCTGTTGTTTTAAATTTGCCTAAGATAAGAGCGGAAGGATCATAAGATTTGTCTTCGCTTTCTTTTAAATCGGCATTTGCATTGCTTGTTTCTTCAAAGTTGTCGTTAGTTTGTAACGGCTCTGATTTAGCAAGTTCAGCTACTTGTGATAATTGATTTTCTTCCATAAAATTTCCTTTCGTTTTATAAAAATACGCACAACAAAAAAGGCACATAAAAAATGTACCTTTTTATATATTTAGTTCTTTTAACTAAAATTGGTTTACTTTAGTTACACAAAAAACTGTTCTTTATTAATGTTTTTTACTTGCAAAATACGGTCTTCTTCTATAATATCCATGAACTTTTGTACCATCGGAACGTTCATAATTTTCAACGTAGATAAGTTCCCCGCTTTGTACTCTTTTATCTAAATTCTCTTTAGTTGGAATTTGCCAATCACTATCAATAATCTGTTCTATATAACTTTTGGTTCGAAGTTCTTTTACTTTTTCATCATATTTTTTAAAGTCCATATCACTGTCAATTCTATCGGTGTCTTTGAGCAAATCTAATTCCATTTTTTCATATTTTCTCCAATCAAGAAATGGATTTGTGATAAGTTCACCTTTTTTCATTTTTTCCCAAATTCTTCTTTTTGCTTTTTCTTTCGCCCAATTATCCCCTAATAAATCATAATCGTCACCAAGTCCTTGTTTCATTTCAAATGCAATTTCCCGCCCGATTTTATTATTCCATAAATCCATATTACGTTCATACAAAGGTGCATTCGGAGTTTCGTCTTCGTGCATATCTCCTAGTCGTCTTGCTTCTTCATCTCCATGGTAATAACTGAGATACCAAGACAAAAATGCGTGTTTAAAAGCATCTGCTTCATTATTCCAAGTAGGATTTTTACCGGTACCAACATTAAAACCAAATTTCTTTTGTGCATCTCTGGTTTCTTCATCAACAAGCCAATTAAAACCTTTTCTTTTAGCTTTTTCCCATATACTCATTTTAAATTTCATTTCTTTGTTTTATACTGCTTCTATGAAATTACCAATTCTTCACAAATATTTTTCTACTAATATTGCAATTTATTTAGTAATCATTGAACTTTTATTATTGATACCAATAATTTTATTTTGTTTGATTGTCACTAATATATTTTTATTTTTATTATTTTTATTGTGTGTAGATTGTATATATATTATTCACTTGTTTATAATTCCTTTTTGCATGTTGCTAACCCTTGTTGAATTTTACTTAAGAAAAACCGGACGTATTATAAAAACAAATATTGTAAATATTCCTGTAAAATTGCAAAAATATATTTATATAATTGCCGCTTTAATATACATAACAATAACAATAGTCGGAATTATAGTAGGACAGCCAATGAGCGAGGAAGAATTGCGTTATGATTAGGAAGCAGACGGAGCTTACTTTATCAAAATATTTTCAGTGCAAAAATTTCACCCTGCTATTACTATATGATTTTAATGAATCGGACAATCTCGTCTGTATCCGCTTACTTCTTTTCCGTCACGAGTGTAACTTTTCACATCAACATACCCAGGACAATTACTTGAATTTTGCATAATATCCTTATATGAATTTTGCGTATATTTTTCTATTGCAGATTCTATCGAACCGCCATAGGTTCTATGAACCTTATTCAAAAACTCTTGCCCTGTTATATCATCAGTCGCAAATTCAATATCACCATACTTTTCCAACATATGGAAGTGGCGATTGGCATCAACCAGCTGCTCTACATAATTACGGTCACCTTTATAATTATATTTTTTCTGAAAGTTAGCTTGATTAAATACAAACTTTGTCTTTCCTATGTGCCCTTCAAAGTTGTTCATAAATGCAGGATCATCAGGATTGCCGTAGTTGATAATATTACTCACATCGCTTCTTTGTTTTACAATATTCCCAATTCCATATGGACAAAATGCAACAGTTCTGTCACCATATTTGTTACCTAAATAAACTGCAACACTTCCTCCTAAAGAGTGTCCCGTAGCAATGACATTTCTATTGGGAAACATGTCGTTATCTTGTAATCGATTCCATAAATCATCTGCATCATACATTTGTGCTGGAACATGATTATTGATACCCATTGCAAAATCATTTTTATAATCTGTCAATCCCTTTGTTCCTCTAAAAACAAAAACTAAATTTTTATCATTATAATAAACATCTGCATCTAATCCTGATCTGTAATGATAACTTGAAAAATAATTCATTCCGGTTAGATGTTTCTCTTTTAAATTATTCGAATAACTGCGTTTACACGCTTCTTCTAAATCTTTGTCTGTAGTAGTGTATTCACTATACTCTACACTACCTTTGTATAATCTACTCATAATTTTTCCTTTCTAAAGTTTTGCTTCATTATTTTTTTGTGATATTGTATCAGCATGAACTTTGCAAAAAAACTTTTGAATAAGCTCGATAATTATATTTATTATTTAGAACTTAACTCGCTAATATATATAACATCTGCAGTAACTTTATTTATTCTTTGGACTATTTTCTGTATGTATCCGTATGGCAACTTTTTTACTCTTCCTATATTACTTATAGCAATACCAACCACATACATAATTATTTTAGTTTTACTATGTATATACAATATAAATAAACTATTATTTGATAAGCATATTTCTTTTTCTGTTATATTCCCCAAATGGTATAAATGTTTTTGGAGATTTAATGTAATACTAAATATATGTTTTCATTTATTTATACTCTTTCTTATAATAGATATATTACCGGAACTATGGCAGTAAATAGGAAGAATTGAACATTTTCATTCAACCCACCAATAATTTTCGTATTATTCAAATAGCTGTGTTTACAAGCTTCTTCTAAATCTTTATCCGTAGAAATATATTCATTATATTCTACACTTCCCTTGTAAATTTTACTCATAACTTTTCCCTTCTAAAGCATCGCTTCTTTCTTGTATCCATATATAAATTGAAGTCTGGTAAAAATTGTGATAGCATAAATTTATGGATTTATTAAAAAAAATATGTAACAACATTCTTGAAACAATGTACTATATAGAATTACAGATACTATTGTTTTTTGCTGTTATATATACAACCTCTTTTTCTTTTACATACATATTTTCACTAAATACAACAGATGAATTTACAATTTTATTTATTATAATTTCACTACCAATTTTTTATCTAATAGAATTTGGGGGTTATTTTTTCCATTTGTTTAACAAAAAATATTTAAAAAAACATATTCCAATGACATTTAAATTTCATAAAATATATAAAATCTTTTATTTAATGATATTTTTAATTGCTATAATCTTTTATATATACATAAATATTATATTTTTAAAATTTTTATTTTCATAAGCCGTTATTCTTTTAAACATTCTATTTTACATGCTTTTAAAAAATCTTTATCTGTAGGAGTATATTCATTATATTCTACACTTCCCTTGTAAATTTTACTCATAATTTTTCCCTTCTAAAGCGTTGCCCTGTTATATCATCAGTTGCAAATTCAATATCACCCATTTTGTCAGAAAAATGAAAAGATTTCCTATCCCGTAAGGAGAGAACGCAACTGTTCTATCTCCAAATTTTGAACCTAAATACACTACAATACTTCCACCTAAAGAATAAAACAACCAACCAGCTTTTTCGTATATTAAAATGAACACTGCAAACAAAAATTTATTTACTTAGTTTTTTCCTTAACCTCGGGAAACATATCTCTTAACATATTAATCGTATCAAATCCGCTCATACCTATTACCGAAGATGAATTAATCATATTTTTCTGCCATAGAGCGTCCTCTTGTGAATTTTCTACTATGAAATTTTTCAGTTTGTAATTGTTTTTAATAACCTGAATTTTTGTACCTTTTTTTAAAGCGTGAGCCCAGAACCACAAATCATCATTTGTCGGAACTTTTTGCATAAATTGTTCTTCGTTCAATACGTTTTCATCTAATGCGTGAGGCGGGTAAAGGACTCCGCCGCAGCCTACAGGTTCATTCAAATAGCTTGGAAGATAGGTTGAATTATATACATAATTTCTAGCTTTCATAACAAGCTTTCCATCTCTGTTATGACGTACGACAAAAGCTTGACGTGCGTGAATACACTCAGGATTTTCTAAATACGAGTTATATAGGTATTCAACAAGCCTTGGGTCATAATAGTTGTCATCGTCAACAGTTATTATGATATCATTTGGAAACTCCTTTAAAGATGGAATAAGCTTTTTGAATGAACGAATGTCATTTTGAACCCATTTTATTTCCAACCCAAATTCTTGAAGCCTTGTAAGGTTTTCCGGAAGCTGTTTTTCAGGAAACTGAGGTTCAGCAAGCCAAAGAACAACTCTATCCGGTTTTAGAGTTTGTTGCAAAAGAGTTGTAATCGTTTTGTAGACAGAGTTTATTCTTGCTGGATAAGTTGTCAGTGAAACTATAAGTTGCGGTGTTCGTTTTTCAGAAGTAACCCCAAGTTCTGTAACCTCTTTTACATTTACCTCTACCCCATGTTTTTTGCAGAATTTTATACCAAAGAACTTGATTACAAAATGGTCATCAATATCATTAATCGAAAACCACCAAGCAAGAATACTTTTAAGATTTTGAAACACACTAACTTTTTCTGACACCATACAAACTCCTCTTTTTTTTATTATTATACCAAAAAAAATAAGAACCTTGAGCGATGCAAATTTTCCAAGCATATAGAATATAGGTCGGTTTTACCAAGCCGACAATAACTCAACATTAAATACCCAAGTATTCCCCTCTCCAATCTGGAGAGGAACAGCCGTTGCTGAGCCCTGCGAAGCTTACGGATGTGGTGAGGGGTCAATTCAAAATCCTGTAGCAAGCATTTTATTGTTGGGTTTTACCCAACCTATAAGCTGTACGCTAAAAGTTATCTTTAACAATTTTGTTAAAGGTAATTTTTAATATTTAACCTGTCTATGCAATTATAATCAGATAGTTGGATACAAATTCATATTTATAAAATTTATTATCCGTGTTTATAACAAGTCCTAATATAGCTATCTACTTTTGTACCATCCTCTCGCGTATAACTGCTTACAGGATAGCTGCCGATACACCCTGATTGGTTCTCGCTTGAATACAATCCCGGTATACGTATTATTCTTCTGCCATACTTCCTGAATTCTTCAAATTCTTTTTTTGAGCGTTCCTCTCTTTCATATTGATCTTGCAAATATGGACCATACGTTTCTTCTCGATTATCTAAACTGTCCATGTTTTCCAAAAGATGTGGATTCGTTTTATAATCTGATGATGATATTGAGTAGCACTTTCCTATATGGTTTTCTGCATTCATTCTTGTGATAATATCTTCATCACAACAATAATTTATGACTTTATTGGTAATATATTTTATATTTGGATTCAAAAGATTTTTAACTCCGTATGAATTAAAAGTTACTGCCTCCACTCCTCGCATTGCACTCACAATTGCTGCCAAACTTCCGCCAAGGGAGTGCCCTGTAACAGATAATTTATATCCGTTATTTTTGCTTTATTGGATGAGGCTTTAAATGAAACAAACAAACCTAAGC